>JASDQU010014502.1:175477-200779 GCA_032191745.1 Picea mariana | reverse complement strand
GTGTATCCTTGATCACACATTTTACTAACACTGAGTAGATTATGATTCAAGTCTTCAACCAATAGAACATTCTTTTCTTTTACATTTTTTCTTCCAAGCTCTACTACACCTTCTCCAAGTATTTTGGTAGATGAGTCATCTCCAAATGCAACATTTCCACCCTTTCTCTTCAAGCTGATGAATTTGTCTTGATACCCGGTCATGTGTGAAGAACATCCACTGTCTATGTACCATTCATCTTCTTCTTTACATTCTTCAGTGGTCAATACTATTCGAAAATCTTCATTGTTTTGAATCTCTTTCCTTCTCCATACTGTGGTTGGCATAGGGACATCTTCATGTATATATCTACAATCTCGTGCTTTGTGACCAAGATTATTACATTTGTAGCATGCAATATTTTTGTCCATCAATGGGGAAAATGAATTATAAATTCTGTTGACAAATCCATGATTATTTCCATATCTTCTATTTACACCATTCATGTTTCTTGTGTATGTGTTCCTTTCAATGATTCTGCAATTAATTGCCTTATGTCCAAAAATTTTGCAACTATAACAATGACCAAGAAAGAAATTTTGATACCTTGGAGTAAGTGGGATTCTTTGTGATGTATTCCATCTGGGTTCATGATCTATTCTTCTGTAGTTTCCTTCATACTGATTGAAGCTTCTTTGACTCCTGAAGGTAGGAGTTCTTCTTGGATATTGATCTCTTTTGTAATCATTCCTTCTTTCTGGTATACTGGTCCACTTCTCATCAACTGTCTGTGTAGCTCTTTCTTCAACCTTCTTGTTGATATTTGCATCTTCTTTGTATGAAGTTTCACCCATGCATCCAATATGTGTTAAGTCTTTTGGCACTTGAGAGTTTCTTAAGCTCTTCCTCAATGAGACAATTTCTTGTTCAAGTTTCTCACAATCTTCTTCTTTCTTCATCATTTGGACATTCCTTACTTGTCCTATTCTTTTTTCTTCTTTGAGTAGAGTTTTCAAGGAAATTGTTTCTTTTCTTAGTTTCTCAAAGTCTTCTTATTGTTTCATCAAGATTACAACTATCTTTTAACAACTACCCAATTCACTTCTTAGTTTTCTTTGCGTGTCTTTGAGCTTGCTACTTTCAATCTCAACATGCTTCAATTTTTTAAGATTCTCATCTTCTTGTTGAATAATTTTTTCTTCATGATTTTCTTCTTCAGTGTCATTTCTTTCAATCCTTGGATGAGGACATTCAAATTCAACATGACCTACTCCTTCACAATTAAAGCAAAAGAACTGACCTCTATTTCTTTCTTTGAAATCTAAGATGTTGTAATTTGCTTCAACTTGTCCTTCTTCTTCTTCTTCTTATGCGTCTTCCCTTACATAAAGGTCGTATAGCTTGTCCCAAATCTCTTTTGATGATGCACATGATCCCACCTTGGATTTCATTGAATCTGTCAATCCATCCAGGATGGTATCTATTGCCATTTTTTTGTTCCTTTTTGCTTCCTTCTGAGCTACAATCTTTGGTTTCTTCAAAGCATTGTATCCTGAAGAAACTGAGAAAAAAACATTTGCCTGAAGAGATTTCAAGTAAGTTTCCATTCTACTACTCCAGTATTCAAAATTTCTTCCATCAAATGGTGGAATCCCATTTGGAATTTTGTCTTCCATTTCTTCTTAGGATCTTCCTTCCAGTGGTTAAACTATACTAAAGGTAACCTACTCTGATACCAATTGTTGATACTGAGAGGGGGGTGAATCAGTATCAAGTACAATTTAAACCTTTTTCAACTTATACTTAAACCATTCAACTATATCCAATGAGCAATGAACAATAGTATAAGAGTTACACCAATGCACCACAATACATCATGCACAATATATGAGAAATAATCAATAGTTATTGTTCAAGGGAAGTAATGACTTCCAAAGGTAGCTACAGCTTCCAAATGTAAAGGGAGGGATAAAAATCCAAGAGGAAGATACAATCCTCCAATATCAAGAGAGAGTTTAACTCTCCATCCTTGCTCCTTCCTTCCACCCAAGAATATATTAGAGATAATAAAACTTTACATTAAATCATCACCCTCAACCAATCATCACATATAACCTGATAATGCTTCCAGAGACTTCTTCAATTTCTGAAATTCTTCAATTCTTGGAGTACTCTAATCCTGTAGATAATATTACTCAATGTATTTTCTGAAACTCCTCCAATTTTCACTCCTTGAATCCTCCCCAAAAAGAGGTTATAGAAAGAATGGTAGACTTTATTCAATTCTGGTCTATTCAGGAGAGTGAACTTGCATAGAATTCCCTATGCTCAATAATTAACATCCAATTCTGAAACTTTCACACAAGAAACTAAAGTCCATACTCTTTCCAATAAAATTTGTCCCACTTCATTTGGACTCTATATGAATACGTTATGACTATTTTACCCAAAACACTTGTTTATTGACTAGCTTCAGGACTGGTCACAAACCCTATCTTCCACAGAGTGTATCTCCATAATTATAGTGAATCAAGAGCTGAAATTTTTTCCAGAGATAGCTTGATATGTCTTCTCAATACCATAGAGATTTCACCATCTGAATCATTCTAGAAAAAAATTATAGAAAAAATGGTAATATGACATGAAAATAACATACCTTAGAACACATCACCAAAAGACTTCATCCTCCCTTGAAATTCGGCCTTATTTTCTTCTTATTACCTATGAAATTAGACTTGTATCAAATGAATGTATAATGATGTTTATTTATGCCATTCACGTCACTTCCTTTTAACATTAGGGCCGACCTGACACTTTCTTATTTTGTAATTATTTTCTTTAATTATCTTCAGGGCCTACATGTACTTCCTTCTTCAATTCACTTTGTCATATTCAAAAATTCATTTCTCCTCAACCATGAGGATCCACGTGACATGCCACATATCACCGGAAACAACATGATATATACTATCCATCCATGGGTGTTGTATCTGCATGTGCATTTTCCTTCATGTCCAAATACCTTCATCAATCTTGTGGTCCAAAACTCATGAGTAGGGTTGACATCAATGACAACAACCAATCTTCCAACACTAATTTATGCATTCTTTTGTTAAAGCATTTGTATCCTTTACTGTTCATTTCATATCCTAAGAAGATACCTTCATCAAATCTACTATCAAATTTTCCTAGATTGTCATCATTATTCTTGATGTATCATTTACGTCCAAATACTTTGAAGTGCTTGATTGATTCAGGTCGACCAAACCACAACTCATATTGAGTTTTATCATTGTTTGGACTTAGATGCGCTTTGTTTACAATATGAACAATCGTGTGAACAAACTTTTCCTAGAAGTTTTTTGAAATGTCCCTTTCACTCATAGCACTTTCCATCTACTGAATTGATCTATTTTGGCGTTCTACAACTCCATTTTGTTGAGGAGTACATGGAATAGTGTATTCTCTTTTAATTCCATGTTTGTTGCATAATTATTTGAAATTTCTTGATATAAATTCTCCTCCCCTGTCTGTGCGAATTCTCGTTAAATTCCTTCCTGTCAGATTCTCAACTGACACCTTAAACTTTTTGAAATTCTCAAACACATCAGATTTTTCTCTCGGAAAGGAAACCCACATAAGTCTAGAGAAGTCATCAATGAATACCATAAAGTAATGTTATCCTCCAATTCCTTCCTTTCGCGATGGTCCACACAGATCCATATGAACAATTTGAAGTGGTTTCTCTGAAGATGTGAAACTCTTCGATTTTAATTGAGCACGAGTCAGCTTCCCCATTTGACAAGATTCAGATATAGAGTTATTAGGCTTAGATATTCTTGGAATGCCTTTCACAACACCTTCATTATTTAGTTTGACAATATGATCAAAATTCAGGTGTCCAAGCCTTCTGTGCCATAACCAACTTTCATCAAGGTTTCTTAAATGACATTTCTCCTTATCTTCCTTCAGAACATATACATTGTTTTTAGTTCTAACCCCTTTTGCAATCAACTCTCTTGTGTTTACTGTCTTTATTTTATAATTATTGGCATTGAAAGTGACTTCACATCCTCTGTCACATATCTGAATGACACTAAGAATATTATGCTTCAAACCATCAACAAATAATACATATTGAGGTTTGCTTCTTCCATTACTTAAGATTACTAGACCTTTACCTCTGATCTTTCTTCGAGAATCCTTTCCAAAGGTCACACTCCTTGATTTATTTTCTTTGATTAATAGGCACTTACTTTTGTCACCTATCATATGACTAGAGAATCCACTATCAATATACCAGGTGTCTTTTTGTCTTTGAGCTAACAACACTAATCCACAATTGCTATCTTCATTCTTATTCCAGACCTTGATGTTTTCAGCTCTGTGATTTGAATCTATATTATAATTTTTAAGTGATATTTTGTAGCTCTATGTCCATAATTATGGCAGATGTAACATTCTGGTTCATTGAATAAAGGATCATAACGATTGTTATGTGTAATCTGCATCCTTTTCCTAGCCATCACGTGATTTGAATTCTATGGTTGTTTGTTACTTGGATGTCTCATTCTTTGTTGTTGCATATATTTATTCCTTGGTTGTCTTTATTGTTCATGTCTAAATATTAAAGAACAATTTACATCTTTGTGGCCAAAGTTAGAGAAGTAAAAGCAATATCCATAGAAAAAATATCTGTACCTAGAAAATGGCTATCTTATTTAAGCGGGTCGATTTCTTCGATGCTAATGATTTCCTTGATAAGAGGGTGTATTATTTATTTATTCTACAGATTTAGTTCTAGTAGCTTTTCCTTCACTCCTCCTTGGTGACTGATTCTCTTCCTTTGTTTCTGCAGGTTTGTTGTTGTCAATGGTTGTAGATTTGACAAACTTGATGGATTCTTTGTTGCTTGGCTTACCACTACTTGATCCCTCTTCATAACCAAAACCAATTTTCAACTTTGAATTCCTTTATTGATTCATAATGGAGGCTAATCCTTCTAAGGCTTTAATACTTGTCAGATTCTGATGATATAAGGCCTGAATTTTCTCTAGATCTTTTCTGACAGTCACTACTTCAGCTTCCAATTTTTCACCTTTTGTTTTGGCTTCCTTAAATTGTTGTTTGAGGATGTCTTCAATATTATTATATTATTATAAATTAACCTTCAACAGAGAAATGTCTTCATATGGTTCATTGCATGTTTTCTCATACCTGAGCAGTAATTGTTTTTGTTTCCTTTTCTTTTCTTTGAGTCTATCAATCTTTTCCATGGCACTGACAAGTTCTCCTTCAAGATCTACTACTTCTTCACAATCATCGAAATCACTTCCTGTATCTTCAGTGTTTAGATATTTTAAATCTATTAGCATTATATCATTTATTTTATCTTCAATAGAAGAGTCACTGCTTTCATCATCTCAGGGAACATCATCATTGTTTACACAAAGGCTTTTCTTCTTAAAATTATTATCTTTATAGACCTTCTTATTTTTGTGCTTCTCTTCATCGTCATATGTCTGATCCTTTCCTTTATGAGGACACTTAGATGAAAAATGACCTATCTTACCACAGTTGAAACATTTGAAGGGCAGTTTATCTTAGTATTTTCCCGATCCTTTCTTCAGTCTTCTCACAAAATTTTATTCAATCTCATCTATATTGGAGCCTGTGTTTTTCTCTACTTTAAAAGATGCCTCTCTTGTAGTGGATTTACCTTTGGTGATTTTCATTTAATAAGAAGTTAGGGTTCCAAGAAGTTGATCTAGTGTCAACGTTTTGAGATCAGTTATTTCCTCTATAGAAGAGACCTTTGAGTTAAATCTATTAGGAAGTGATCCTAATATTTTCTGGAATAGAAAATATTCATCTATCGTTTCACCTAGGCCTTTGATAGTGTTGACAATTTCTTCTATATGTAAGAAGTACTTACTGATAGTTTCATCTTCATCCATCTTTACCTACTCAAATTTCAGTCTATGAGTATGAAGTTTTGTGTCTTTCACCTTTTCATTACCTTCATAACAACTTATCATCTTGTCCCACATAACTTTTCTTGAATCATAGTGCATGACTTTGACAAACTCAACTTCAGCAAGTCCAATGAGGATGGAATTCATTTATTTTTCATTAAATCTAAACTCCAGCTTATCATCTTTTGAGGCCAAGACTACAGGCTTCACATATCTCATTTCAACGACATCCCAAACATCAGCACCCAAAGACATTAAATCTGTTCTCATTCTTATTTTCCAGAAGGCAAAGTTTGTTCCATCAAACATAGGGGGTATATTAGTTGAACTTCCATCATGACTATTCATGTTCAATATTATGGATCTACCTTTGATCAAAAGCACCGACTCTGATACCAATTGTTGGAGATATAACTAAGAGGAGGAGGGGAGGGGTGAATCAATTATGTATATAATCTTGAAACTTTTCTTGTTATTTTTTTATTCTTTCTAGATTATTATTTAATGTGTTATTGATAACTTAACATGCATAGATATACAATATTTGATCAATCACACAGAATACATAGAGACACTGATTTTTATGAGGAAACCCATAAGGGTGCAAACCTCTTCTTCTTAGGATGTCAATCAAGCTCCAACTTTCATGTACATCACAGTCTTTGAGATTCAACTCAAATGCAAGGCTACGACTTACAGAGAACATTGTTTATGATTAAAAAGGTCAACGTAGTTTTGCCCGCAAAGTGTTGCTAAAGCCTATTATTATAAAACTAAATAATACTAGTAGGTGGGACCACCTTGAGCTATTGAAGATCAGATCTGCTCATTTTTTATGTCGTGATGATGCGAGACACGGTTTAAGTTGGTTGATGACATATTGTTGTTGTTGGTGTGAGTTGATCTTTTGAAATGTTGATTCTTCATGTTACTACGGCCTATGTTATTCATTAATGTTATTGCTAAGTGTTCTTATCGCACCTACACAAAAAACATGTTAGTGAAATTCCATGAAGGGCAGTTTTGAGAAAGACAAAAATACTAAATTTGTGATTTTATTACACCACATACAAACAAGTGGAAGGAAATAGGGAGAAATGAAACAATTGAAAAGGTGAAGGGCTTAATAACTACCCTATATACTAGACTATATTCTTGAAAGACTTAATGTTTATGGTAAAACATAGCTAGCATTTTAATGCACATGCGATTTAATTGAGTTATGTGGTCAATATACATATGGTATCTTGGATAATGGGATGTTGGTGGCTCATTTGACAAAGTAATGGACGTTGATGGTTATGCAAATTTTTTTAAGTTATATTATATGAAATGGGATATGGTGATCACGCTACTGGCGTTTCGTGTGGCGATGGTTTTGACACATGCTGGATTAATCATGTTAATGGAGAATTTGTTGGCATGTTTTGTTGAGTTAATGAGATATGGGTGCAGGCGATGTGCATTTACTGCACATCACCTTTACTCTTCCCATTGGTTGCAACCTTATTCAGGATATTGTTCGATATTGTTGTTGTGGTTATGCTCCAAATTTTAGTAGGAAAGGAACGGCTCGACCAGCTCTCATTTTAAGGAATTCAATTAGAGGTGTGTCTTTTTTTTGGACATTTGTGACTCTTCTCTGGTTATGAAATGATTAATTGCTTAGGTGTATGGGTTTGTGTTTTCCTAAGTGTTGCAACTGTGTGAATTTTTGGTTCTTGAATGAAGAGTGGATGGTTCTTCCTGTAATAATTTTTAGTTCATAGAAGTTACTGGACTTCATGGGTGATAGCTCTTTGTTACCATTGTTGGTTTAGTTGGAAGGTTTTTGTTTAAATCTTGGGTGGATATCTATCCTTACGCATTGTCACTAAATCCAGTCTCTGGATTTCATGGGTTTAATGGTCGAAGGTTTTTTGTGTCACTATGTGTGTTTACTTCGGCATTTTCCACCACTAAAGGTCACGAAGTGAGTGTTCTATTCTTAGATCTTCCTTGTCCTCACCTTTTGTTTTGGACCCCTGCCATGGATTGTTGCATGTCTACAAATGAGTCATGTCTCTCTCTGTGAGCACACCCTTGATCTCAAAAGTTCCACCATTACGAGAAGTTGGCTCCATTCCCCTGGTGGTGGCTATTGGGAAAACCCTTAACCCTGCAGACTGAATTTTTATAGAGGAGACTATCATGCCTGACAAGTTGTTACGGGTTATTGTGGATTGAATGAATGGTCATTTACCTTGGATACAAATTTTTCTAGTCGGTCATATAGCAGCCATGTTGGTTTGGCATTTGGCTACTTCTTCTGTGATAATAATGATAAACCCTTCATTGCCAATTGTGCCTTCAAAATATACAATCACCCTCCTTATGTTAATAGCTTAGTATTGTTAATGTAAAGGGCCTCTGCCCCAATTCGATGGGATGCGTGGGTATGCATAGCTACCACAACTTGTTCGGTTGATTGATTTTCTACAACAGTGGTGAATTGTTTGGTTGATATACAGTCATTGATATTTGCACTAATAATTATTTAGATTATAGTTGGCATTGGTTACAAATGATTGGTGTTGCTCATGCATGTTGCGATTGTGTGTGTGGTGTTTTGATAAATGAAATATTGAGCATGGTAACTTTGGTTTTCTTGGGGCCGAATGATTATTGAAATGGATAGCTATAGAAAGTATATCCACTACATGCATGTTCTTGTTGGTTGTATAGGCCTGAGTGTGCATAGTATAGTCGATCACGGTGTGACCAAATCGAAGCAATATTATATTAAAATGATGGCTCAACTGATATGTTGAGTTATTATCGTGACTGTGTATTTGTTGTGTTAAGTGGAAATGTTCCATTGTGGTGTTTTTTGGCTGCGCACTTGGTATAAAATAGATGTCTTGGTTTCTCACACTCATGGTTACCCACAGAGTTTCAAAAATGATTGGTTGCAACCTGATCATTTGTTGATACAGGCTTGTTGTTGATTCCTCATCAGTTGGCTAAGTGGCCTAGTTTTTTTCAGTCATATTAGATTGGGCTTGCACAGTGATGGATTTACACTTGCATGATTGAATTATTTGGCACATATATTGTGTTGGGTGGTGGCTATTTTCTGTTTAATTATCAATTCGGGTTTTGGCAATTTGATCTTGATTTTGGGTGTCTATCCTTATTTATTTAATGAAGGTCATCACATTGAAATGACATAATTGATGGCAATGATACGGTGACTTCATTGTTACTTTTGGAAATATGAATTGGGGTATATTTGTTTATTATAGGCAATGGTTGATCATGAATGGTTACAGATTGGAAATGGGTATTGTTCAAAAATTGTTATGAAATGCAAGGAAAAGAAAATGAAAGGAACAAAACCCCTTACAAATTTTGTGGAATACATTATTTCTTTTAGTGACACTGTGTTGGGTATTTGATTATGAATAGAGAACTAGTTAAATTCACATAAAATGTTATTTGGTCAAAATGAATGATGGTTGATGCACCTTTTTTGCAGAATTTTTTATGGATCACTTAATTAATTTCATGAAAAATAATCATTTTTTTCCCTTCCATGATATTCATTTTCCATTATTTACAAATCCCCTCATATTCCCATTTAATTTTTCCACTCCCTATTCTGAGATTAATTATAGTAAAGAGAATTTTGGTGTTAAGGTAGTTGAAATTGACAGTGACTTGTGTGGATTACAATGATGTTTTATTGGTTTGATTTTCAGTTGATTGTTGTTATAATTGAGCAATGACCATATTTTTTCCACCTCATTATATCATATTTTCTCTCAATACAACCCTGTCACATATCCCATAACCCTTTTTCACCCCCTACTCATTGATTAACAATAAAACAATTTGTATGGATTGGATTGCATGAGTCTGATACATTATGAGACAAATCTATTTCATATTTTTAGGAGTTGTCATGTATGGTTATTTAAAAGACTATTTGTTAATCGATCATGCATGAAGGATGAGTTTTTTCAGTCAAGGAAACAGAGGTAGAGGTAACTGGAACTGAGGCCCAAGAAGGCCCAGTTTCTACATACATTTTGACATTGATTCAGAAGAGCTTGGCTAATTGTTTCATTCTGGATTCTTTAATTGGATTGGGAAGGGAATAGTCCAACCTAGGCCTAAAGGCCTCCTTTTCAAGCCCTGCAAATGATGGATGGCAGGAGATTGTCCACCTGACAGTCTCCCAACATCGCGACTGGCACAACTTGTCTTTGCCTGCTCCTCTGCCTTTGAACCCCATTTTCCAAGCCACCCCTAACCACTTGCTAGTGCAATCCTCCCATGCTAGAAAGAGATTAAAACTTGAGGCCTACCATGCCCTTGATAAAGGAAAAGCCGCTGCTGTCCCCTCCTCACCCTCCAATGGCTCTAACAAATCTGTGTCTTCCAGGATGCATTTGAGGGACGATTGTTCCCACGTGATCAACGAGATTAAGCCTAAAGGATCTACACAGCCAAAGGAAAATTCAGGAAAATAAAGAGGTGACAACACCAACCGAGGAAGGGTTGCATCACAAACTGGGAAATATGGCTTATGAGTTTTTTTTATTATATCTATTGTTTTATGACAGTTGACTCAAGAATCTTTGGACATCATGTTTATTTTGGATATATGAGTATTATATTTGAAATAATTTCAAATTTCATGAGTTTAAATTACCAAAAGTAAACATGTTGATGGGAGGCACAAGAAAGTGTCTTTTTCTTAACTAATGGTTATGTTATAATTGTTATAAAATAAAGGGAGTCACAAGGGGTCCCACCTACTAGTTATGATTTAATTATGACCCTTAATTATAATTATTGCTCTCCCCCCTAACTAAATTTAGTTGAGTCTTTTAATAACCTTAACTAATGAGTTTGTTCAAGTACTTCAACCAATTCTAATTTGTTAAAAGAACGAGGAAAGCAAGGAACAAATGGAGGATAAAAGCTGAAGAATGCTAAGGTTTTCTCCTTGAGTTATGTTGAGATAGCTCAGTTTTCATTCATTAATATTTTCATCAAAGCCTAATTATGTTTTGTGATAATAGGGTCTTATTGTAGACAAAAATATGCAGGGATGAATCAAATCATTTAGACACTTTCTCTATAGAGGTGTTGATCTATCTTTGATATTTTGTGTATACTTGTTTGTTTGTGAATTAATTTTCATGACTGATAAATGCCATTGTGTAGAGTCGAGTGGGCAGCAATCTGTGGCAACATGATCCAACTTTTAGAGTTCAATTTTGATTTTCTGTCAGAGGTCCTTTTGTATGTTCCATCAGGGATATCTAAGTTTGACTTTGGTCCAAGATTTTTGTATGAGATTTTGTAAAGAAAATGACTCTTTGGTGAATTGGAATGAAATAAATGATTTCTTTATGTCTCATCTGTCTTGATTATCATCTTGGTGTCTTTATTTCTATTCTTACACTTATTTCAAAAACTGTTATATTAAAAAAATTACATAAAAAGTGAATTTTCAGCAAACTTTTTGTTGATAAAAGACTAGCCTAAGAATTCGTAATTAATACTTGTGAGTTAGGATGTTATTTTTGTTGGCTATAAACATAGGTCGATATTCTCATCTACTTTTCTTTAGCCAAGTAAGGTCTGAAAATGCTTGAGTAAGATAATTTCATATATTTTTCTCAACATTTATTTGGTGACCATACTAGGAAGATCTTCGATATCTCTCTAGATTATTTTTKTATTCGATTTTTCAGCGATACATCTTTCTTTTTCTGATATTGATTCTTTGATTGTTTTTCTATTAGTGACTGTTTCTGTTGTGAGGCAGGCCAATCTTGAGCTCAATCTCCAAGCCCAGACCAACATTGCTTTGAACTTGTTTCATACCATTTTAGACACTGGCAGGACCCATGATGAGCTTAACCATTCTTGGGCAGCAATTGGATGAGATATCAGTGTTCAAGAACAATTGTAAGCTAGATGTAGACAACCTAGAAATCAACAGTAACCTTTGTTTTCTTCCATTTTGGCCTTTATTTCATGTCCTTAGACTCTCATTCTTCTAGAAGAAGAAGAGTCTTGTCACCCAAAATCAATCCTATTGTTGAAATAGAAAAAAGAAATGTTGTGTTATCTTCCCAACAAAGTGCTCTAAGGAGAACCTTATCTGATTCATCCAACTCATCTTTCTTTCCCTCATCTATCATCCACAATATGGAATATAGTGGAGGCTCTGGTGGCACTGGAAGTGCTCCATCTTCCCAATATTCATCATAATCAGTGATTGGTATCTTATATAGCCACCACATCCCTGTACAATCTACCACCAACCTCACCAAAGTCATTAAAATGTATGGAATTTTTCAGTTTGAAGAAGCCACCACAACCACACCATGGCATGTGTCCTCTCCTCTTAACATAGCACTTTCTACTTGTCCATTTCCAAAGTTCAAAGAGAACTTGCCTCAGCTTTCCAGAAATAACATTGTCAGTACAAATGAACACCTGGTGGAATTTTCTAACGCTTTTCATAACATAGGGGACAATGACAATGACACTTTCATGCGCTTGTTCATACATTCTTTGGAAGGGAAGGTTGAGACTGATTTATTTGATCTCCCCCCTAATATTTTGTCCACCTGGGAGGAGTTAATCTACTAGTTTAGATCCTCTTATGGTCAATCTAAAATGCCAACCAAGAGGTTAAGGGAATACAGTAATCTTACCTACAAAGAGGGTGATACCATCAAGTATTTCAACTTGTGTTTCACCAAATTGTACAATCAAATCCCCAAACTTATCTTCCCCTAGAACCAAGACTCATTCATGCATTACTACAATGCATTGAATTCTCCTTACTGTCATAGGATTGAGGAAAAATCCATTGATAATCTCAGTTCCACTCTACATACCTATTCAAAGTATGAAGAACAACTTGAAAGCACTGGTCTTCCCCAGGGGGAATCAGTTAGACAAACAAACATGTTCGCTCTCTTGCATTTAGTACAAGATATGAATAATCATATGATAGCATTCAAGCGAAAAGGAATTGTCTCCCCTCTCACCCCTGGAGCTTCATCTTCTTTTACACCCCCCTTTTGAAATCCGGTTGAAAACAATTTTCAGCCTAAGGCTATACTGCCTTGGAGTTGGTCTAAATTTTGTGAGGAATACCATGAAAAAACCACATGTGAGGTAAAGAAGAATGCCAAGGATAATATTGTTGGCCCTTGACCAAGTTTTGAGTATTCTTGGTCATGTTTGACCTCATTTGGGACTTCGACAGGTTGTCGAAGGTGGAGCGCAAGACGAAGTAGATATCACATGATCTTGGCCTCTTTTAGGGCCCTTTTTGGGATTTGGGATTATGTAACAGGCATGGGAATGTTGGCCCATGGGTTTACCCATGCTTAGGCCTATTTTATATGTATAAATAGAAGGCTATGCAATGTAAGAGGTAGTTGTTGCAAGTTGGCTAAGTGCTAGAGTTGGATCTATGTGATCAAGAATTGTAAGGCTTTGTGCATACTATGTGAGACTTGAAGAGCTAAGTGCAAGTCATTGTAAGGGGTCATAGAAAGCTACATGCTTAGATCTACTCAGGGAAGCAGGATATAACAAGCTGCGTAGATCTCTTGTCTTCTGCTAAGTAAGGTTTTTGAGTCTCGGTGCATGTAACCTATTGAAGAAGCTAATAAAGAAGACAACGAGTTAGTGGACATAGCCCCAGGGTGGGGGTGAACCATGTACATGTTCTGTTGCTCTTCTTTGTGCAATGTGTTGATGTCTTTATGTGTTTACTTTCTTAGTGATTTAATATAGATGAATGATATGTTAATCCTATGTGCTTAATAATAGGGATGGATGTTAGATCTAGCTTATGTGCTTAGTGCTTGGATCTGCTAGATCATATCTATTCCTTGTGCTAAGTGTTGTTAGATGCTAGATTTGGTCGAATAATGCATTGTGTTGTAATTAGGGTTTAACTGCGCTATAACTAGGAACTGAATATTGATGAATGTTAACTATTGAGTGCTCTGTTAAGTGATTAGAATCATAGATTTGTGTCCCAGCTACAGTTGTAGACACTGGAGTCTTGCAACCACCCCTGCCTCTACCTCGGGTGAGACTTTATCTGCTTCGCAGGTGTTTTCGAAAGGGCTGGTAGTTAGGGTTTTGTTGGTGTGATGTTGTAGCGTTGAACCCTGGGTCTGCCCCTGTGCCAACAAATGGTTCTGTTGTCGGGACCTGAAACTATGATTGTTAGGGACTGATAAAAAGAAGCTTTGTGCAAAGATATGATCTGAAGCTGTGATTGTTGGGAACCGAGGAAAAAGAATCTTTGTGCAAAGATCTGATATGAAACTGTGATTGTTGGGAACTGAGGAAAAAGAAGCTTTGTGCAAAGACATGACGTGAAATTTTGAAAGCTATGTGCATAGATATGTCTCTCTAGTGTGTAGTATTCTACTTGATTTGTGAAGCTCTGTGATAAAGAAATAAGTCTGATCTGAAGAAAAGAGGTAAGATCAGAACGCTTTATGCTCTGATAGAGGTAAGAATAGTAAAAAAGTTTTAAGATCTAGAAGCTTTGTGCTCTGCTGAAGATAAGATTAGTGGAATTTTTTATTTCTAAAGTATGGATCTAGGTCTGTTTGATAAGACTTATCCTAGATTTAAAACTAGGGCACTGATAGAAGAAAGAAGATTTGATATGAGTAGATCTGATAAGAATAGTGAAAGATATGTTATACCTATGTATAGAAAGAATGTTTGGACTAACAAATGGATGAAGTATCCTAGAAAGAATTTTTTGCAGGTTAGCTACCATGATCCTAGCGTGGAGTAAAGGAGAGGTTGGGGATCATTTAAAAGAAGGAGAGGATTAACCCTATGCTACAGTTGTAGAAGACCGAGACATCTGACTAAGGAATGCCCTGGTAGAAAACCTAGTTGCCTCTATTGCAAAGCTCTAGAACATGAAGTATTGTATTTCCCTAGAATGATTGATAAGGTTGAAAGAATGAATATGAAACAAGAAAACCCTAAGGTAGATCAAGAAACTGAGATTATGACAGAACCCTAGAAAGAATCAGAAAAAATATTACTACAGATGAAAGGAACCCTGAATGACCACCGACATATCATTTTATCAGAGATCTTCAAAGAAAAACAATGTATTGAAGTAAGATTAGGAGACTTCGACATTGACTATTCTCTAGATGAGGAAACACAATTGAATATCATGACAGAAAGAACTTGGGAAGCTATAGGAAATCTTGCTTTGATTCCTTCATTGGGAGGAATAGGATTATTCAGAGGAAATATGATAACCTTATGTGGAAGATTTACCAGGATATCTATGAGTTCTCATGGAACTTTGACAAAGGAATAATTTGAAGTAGTTAAATTCATTAAGAGAAACGCTCCATTTTCTATGTTATTAGGAAAACCGTGGATTGAGAAAGATCAAGCCAGAAGGAAAGAAGAAGAAGTCTTAGAACAAAAGAAGCAAGAGTTGAAAGATTTCATGACTAGGAGGATTGCACACTTAGTTGAAGAACAAAAGAACCTGGTGAAGCTAATTCCAACTAGAGATTTGGATGTCGAAGTTGGAAGAACATTAGAAGACCCAAAAAATAATGAAGTACGTATTCCATATATAGATGAAGTATTACCCTTGATTTCTAGGAAATAACCTCAACAACGCGAAGTTACTCTGCTGAAAGAAGATAAGAAACAGAATGGAAAAAGGAATTATGAGATGAAGCTCATTGGAAAGAAGGCTATAAAACTAAGCAAGAAGAGAGCTAAGATTGAAAAGTTACAAAAGGTTCTCGAGGGAACTTTGCAGAAGGAAAATCTGCAAAATTGGAGCTTCGTCGGAATATCAAAACAACGTCACATGGCACTTTTCCATAGCGAAGAAATATAGCCATTAGAACAGTATAACCATTCGATCGATGACTCAAATGGATAGAAAGGGATTTATGACCAGAAATTTTGCCACCAGACCATTGGGATCGTTCCATAACAAACATAACTAAGTTAATGAAGGGTTTTCACTCATTGCAAGAGATATGTTGCCGAGTTATCTATTTATCTTGTCGTGCCACGCAATGAGAACACTTTTCCTAACCATGAATATGAGCCCGCATACTAGTTAAGCTCACACAATGATCACTGYGTTAGTGTCATCTATCCCATTTCATTTAATAGTTACTCTTCAAACCCAAGACATTCAACTATTAGCATGCATGTCAGACGAGCTTAGCACTATAAAGAAAATTGTTGAAGAATTTCTTATTAACCTAATGAATGAAAGAGTAATGTCTGAAAGACAGATGTCTCCAATAATTCAATCATCACCCATGAGAGGACTACAAGCCTCTCTATTGACTGATCGCAGAGTTGGATCATCCTGACCATCAGTAGAAAAGAGAACCAAACACATGGATGACCTAGCCAATGCGAAGCATATCCCATCCATATTTCTCGATTACATCACACCTTTGGTTGGGGAATTGAGTTGAGATAGTGTGCCAAGAGATTTCAAGTACTCCATGGTTACTGTGTACCTCCCAAATGGAATACGTGTAGTTCAAGCAGAGCAGGATAAGATCATAGTGTTGAAGTTCAGTGACTTCAACCTCAGAGATCGAAAAACCTTCAGTATGATTGCCTCATATAAATACCTGACTAGGATGAAGGGGAAGAACTCAAAGATAATCCCTCAACCATGGATGATGAACCTCGCACATTCCACTTTGTTAAATGTCATGAAGATCCCACACTTTGGAAGGCACCAGGAAGTCAATGCATGTGTCAAGATATTTCTTTCATGTTAGCATGGCGGCTACCTAAGGCTAGACTGCCTGATTACAATCGACCCAACATTGATCCATAGGATCATGGGATTAAGTATGCAAGGACCCAATCCAAAAGATTTTTATTCAGGAAAATCCACAGATCGCACACTAGCACATAAGATCAAGGATACATATGGCAATGTTGAAAAGGGAATGCGAGGCTACAAGGTATCCTCCATCTAGAATGGCCCAGTGTGTCTCTCATGTCAGTTAATTGTAGGAAAGATGGTAAGAAAGAACAAACCTACACAGGTCATGGGATTTGTTGTTGACTTCGCGGGGAAGCGTGTAGAAGGTTTACATATGAACTGGGTGAAGTACCTGGTGAATCAGCTAGAGCTAGACTATCGCGAAGCCCAGGATTAGGGCTACGAGTTCCATTTCAGCTGGTTCCTGATCCTTATCGCCTTTGTTTCTTGGGAGTTTCCAGAAGGTGCAACCTTCCAGGATATTGAACCATTCGAACCGCTTGCTACAAAGTTCGCTACTCTTTGGTACTCGAGTGATATGAAAAAATAGTGGAAGTCGAACGTTGTTTTTCATATGTACTATCTTCAGCTGAAGAGAGACATAGAAGAGGAACATCGCATGACTTCGAACAAATATTCTAACCTCTGATGAAGTTTTGCGTAGATTGACACTTCATCTACCTTACAATGTGAGTCGATGAACATAAGGAGCAACTGCAGTCGTAATACAAGATCATGGAAGAGGATATTGAGGAGATCACTAAGGACTGGTCAGCATACCTCCTTTTTCTAGCAGACTCATATAGATTTCTAACCCTAACAACCCAAAAATTTCCCATGATAGACCTAGACCCAACAAAACGAAGAAGACCGAAGAGTTCCAAGACCTAAGTAACGCCTTAGGAAATACTACTTTAGTATCACCTGACTGAGGGGGTGAGGAGGAAGAAATAAATGGCATAGGAGATGAACAGAAGCAAGGCAAAGTAACACCATCAAGAGATGAGACCGATCCCATGAAGAAGAGGAATGTTTCTTCCCTGAAACCTTCTTCTCAAAAGAAATCGAGAGCCACCGTGACCAAGATGAAGACTGTGCTTACTACTGATGACTTTGACTTCATCATAGCAGCCCTCAACGACACTTCATTGGAAATCATCAAGAAACAAGAAGCTAAGAAGGAGGAAATGTATGATAGATTTAAGTTTTAGTTCCGAGGGGTACAACAGGCCCTTCAGTCCAGCCGTGTAGTGTCCACTATGCCCCTGTCATTAGGAGAACCAGAGTTGGGGGATGAGCCAACCCAACTCCATCGATTAGTTGATGTGGTTGAAGGCCATCTTTGTCACACACAAGAAGAAGAAGAACAAGCCACCCAAACCTTGAAGAAAGTACAAGGAAACATTATAAAACAACGCAGAATAATAGAACAGGAGAAGGTTTCTCTCCAGGCCAAGTTTGAAGTGGAGAAAGCACATATGCAGCAAGAGAAAGAACACTTTCTCCCAGAGCAGCTCGAAGCAAAAGAAGCAGTAAATAGAGCCCTCCACACTGTGACAGGCTTAGAGCTATAGGCTAAAGACCGAGTCATGCACCAAGTAGAGAAAATCACAGAAGTTGTCCAACAGTTACAACAACGAATAATATATTTAGAGCTCCACATTGTACCTGACACCCCACAGGATGTAAGGGACCAAAGGGAAGAAACTGCTTGAAGTGAAATAAAGAGAATAAAAGTCCTTGCCCTGGAATGCAAGCAACTGAGTGTTGCTAATGCCCAAATGTATGAACAACTCACTGATGATATAGAATTGATGGCACTGGAGTCACAGCTCCAGGAATAGAAAGTATCAAGCAGAGACAATACAGGTGAAGTTGAAGCCCTGTCAGTTGTAGAAAGAATGAAGTGATCCCAAGAGTAATGCACTGCCCAACAGTAGGTCCATACTATTCAGAGAAGAGTTATGGAAGTAACCCAGAGGCTCTAACATGTATAGGATGAGTCTTACCAATTGTTCACAAAAATCGAAGGCCGAGGAGAGAAAATGGAGCAAGTTTTCACTGCAGTTGAACAACGCCTCGAAGGACCTGTCAACGAAGTAGTCATACAAGAGTTCACTAAACAGGAGGTTGTAGAACAAAAACAAGTTGAAGAATCTCGAGGCATTTGAAGCAGAACTAGTCAAATCAAAGTGACTCGAGATGAGTCACAGATGAATGTTGGGGGCCTATTGGCCCTTGAACAAGTTTTGAGGATTCTTGGTCATGTTTGACCTAATTTGGGACTTTGACAGACTATCAAAGGTGGAGCGCAAGACGAAGCAGAGATCATGGGATCTCTACCTCTTTTAGGGCCCCTTTTGGGATTTTGGATTATGTAACGGTTATGGGAATGTCGTCCCATGGGTTTACACATGCTTAGGCCTATTTTTTATGTATAAATAGAAGGCTAGCAATGTAAGAAGTAGTTGTTTCAAGTTGGCTAAGTGATAGAGTTATATCTGTGTGATCAAGAATTGTAAGGCTTTGTGCATACTGTGTGAGATTTGTAGAGCTAAGTGCAAGTCATTGTAAGGGGCTGTGGAAAGCTGTGTGCTTAGATCTACTTGAGGAAGGAGGATCTAGAGAGCTGCGCAGATCTCCTGTCCTCTACAGAGTAAGGTTTTTGCAGCTCGGTGCATGTAACCTGTTGAAGAATCTAATAAATAAGACAAAGAGTTGGTGGATGTAGCCCCAGGGTGGGGGTGAACCACGTACATGTTGTGTTTCTCTGCTTTGTGGAATGTGTTGATGTCTTTATGTGTTTACTTTCTTAGTGATTTAATATAGATGAATGATATGTTAATGCTATGTGCTTAATAATAGGGATGGATGTTAGATCTGACTTATATATATGTTCTTAGTGCTTGGATATGCTATATCATATCTGTTTCGTCGTGCTAAGCGCTATTAGATGCTAGATATGGTCAAATACTGTGTTGTGTTGTAATTAGTGTTTAACCGTGTTGTAACTAAGAAATGAATATTGATGAATGTTAACTACTGAGTGCTCTATTAAGTGATTAGAATCATAGATCTATGTCCCAGCTATGGTTACAAACACTGGAGTCCTGCAACCACCACTTCCTCTACCTTGGGTGAGGCTTCATCTGCTTCGTAGGTGTTACTGAAAGGGTTGGTAGTTAGGGTTTTGTTGGTATGTTGTTGTAGCATTGAACCCTGGGTCTGCCCCTGTGCCAACAAAGATCTTTGGTAAAAGACCATAAGCTATTATCGTTGTCCTAGATTTTGCAGAGCCTGAAGATGTCATGGTCATCAACACTAGAAACAAATCCTATGCTCCCAAGGGAAAATTTGATCCTCCCCATAGTTATTCAGGCCCGAGCTCATCCTCAACCACTTTTATTCTCTAGGTTCCTAAGGTTAATGAGAGTCAGGGAATCACTCCTCCTCCCCCCTCTTAGAAATACAGTATCCTGAATCTATTGGTCAACATCAAAGAAGATGAAACCCTCCTACAAATGGTTGTCATCCCTGAACAATAAATGCATCTGAAACAATTCATGGAAGGAAAATATTCTATTGTAGGAAGTCTTTTTGAAGAGGTAGACAACGAGAATTATTCTGTAAATAAAGTAGGTGTACATAACTTTAGATACCCTATATAAAAAAACCCTTTTTATATTTCTGTAAAGATCATGGATATGATTGCCCATTGTTGCCTCATTGATGGTGGTTCAGGTCCAAGTGTCATGTCGAAGATTATTATGGAAGATATAGGCTTGTCTTGTACAAACGAAAATTCTAGAATAATTCTCTCCTATAATAGTCTACAACAAACAACCATAGGCGAGATTAAGGATGTAACCTTGGTTTTATGCACTTATCCTAAGATAAGGACAACGCTTAGCATTCAGGTGATTGATATGCCTCTGAGAAATTATTCAATTATCTTGTAGAGATATTGGAAAGCCCTAATAGGTGGATACCTCTCACTCGATGGGGAAAATTTATCCGTTCCTTAAAATGGTAAGAATATTATAGTCCTTAGAGAAGGAAGAATTTCACCCTACATAAAGAGTGTTCCACAATCTAGCTTAAACTATATCGAAGAAGACGTAGGAGTGTATTCCATCTTTGCTGAAGAGGATAATATTCCTTTGTAAAGAATTGATTCAAATGATGAATTATGGTGTATGCACTATAATGGTTCATTCTCTAATAGAGGTAACGGGGCTGGTATTATCTTGGTTTCCCCTGCAAGAAAAATTCATAATCTATCATACAGGTTGGAGTTTTCATGTTCAAACAATGCCTCTGAATTCAAATCTTTGTTCTGAGGCATTGAGAACTCCGTTAATCTTGGTTGTGGTCACCTTTCAGTTTTTGGAAATTCTGAGCTTGTTGTGAACCTGATACATAAGACATGCTCTCCTATCGACAAGATGATAGAACAATACTCCCAAACTATTTGGGAACTTGTCTTGAACCTTCTATCTTTCAACATCACTCATGTTAAGAAGGAGTTGAATTCAATAGTTGATCGGTTAGCTGTCTTTGAAGACTCTCCTACTCAACAACTCTTTCCTCGTTGTCCTGATTGTGCTTTCCAATCTCTACATCGTTCATACATTTCAGAGAAGGAAAGATCTTGGAAGGCCATTCCTAATGATAAGAACATTTGGGCTATCATTCAAAATGAACCTCTTATGCCTGAGGAGATTATATCTATAGAAAATAATAATATTCCTGAGGGCTTGACTCCTCTTGAGAGTTCGTTTTCTTTGAGTATTGAAGGCAATAAAGAAAAACAAAGAGAATAGGATTCATAGAAGAAGGTGATTGAAGCTGTCCTCCTGAACATTAGGACCCCTAAATATTCAACGGACATTAAAATAAGTGTCCAATGTTCTGGTAAGGAAGAGATGAGTTTCATTAGGTCATTCGGTGAATCCCAAAAGGTTTTTACTTGGTTTTATGAGGATCTTCATGGTTTTGATCCTGGTCTTGTTCAACATATTATGAAACTAACTAGGCGAAAACAAGAACTTGTTAACTCTACACCAGAAGCACCCTTCTGAAGGGATTTTAGATGTTTCTTAAGGGCTAGAATGTTATTTTAGCCCACCCTCAATGAGTCTCAATTTAGAAATCAGCCCCAAGGACCACTGATAATATCAGAACTTGTATTAGTCTTCGAACTTTCAAGAAATAAATTATAAGAAATCCCTTTCCCCCTCCCATTATGGAAATGTTTTTTCAATAGGCTGTAGAGTCACAGTTAAGACCCTTTCTTGACAGTCTGAGACTCAAAGTAGAAGGGGAAAATTTTCACAAAATCACTTTCATTACTAGTTGTGATACCATGCCTTGCAAATGACATTTTTCTAGCTTAATTGATACAGGTACCGCTTTTAAGAAAACTACACGCATAACTCTCAACGAATTGGCCAGTCTTCATTTCTATCTTGATGATCTAATTGTGCATGACAAGGGACTGATGATTTCATCATATTTCCAAGTGATCGGTCCTTTCCCAATTGATTTTGTCTTGGATACTAATTATTATATCTCAAAATATTTACAGGATCAATTTTTCCCCTACAACACTGACATCCCTCGCTTGAAATATTGCGAGGAACCAACGTGAGATGTTTTAATGCTATTTGTTTTTTGTTGTATAATAGTAGACTATCTCTTATTTCAACTTTTGTGCTTCTTTTCTCTACTTTACATTACTTTGATTGTTGATTTCTGAGTTAAGTTTTTTTTTCCATGCCGTGCTTCATTTCTTCCTTTTATTGCTATTGTTTAGTTCTACAATTTCACTTATGTCATGATTAGGTTTCTTATTATCTTTTAATCAGTTTGGTCAAATAGGATGTTGGATCAATTTTTCCACAATGACACTCCTGCAAAGCATTGCAAATTAATAAAAATCAAGCTAGCACAGATGTAATGATGCTCCTCTGAAGGACCCTTGAAATTGTTACATTTTTCTGATGTTGTCTTGTAAAGAATTCGTTGTCTCCATCTTCTTCTTCCCATTTCTTTATGCATCGAGATTTTAGGAGAAAGTCTAAAACTTTTTCCTCCTAAAAATAAGAGAGCAGGTTCTAGTCAAATGATTATGCCAATAGTGGTAAAATCCCTCATATTAACACTTTTCATGAATTATTCTAAAATTCCCAATCATCTTTCTATTTAATCTGCTCACTTCCCCCTGTTTCATAATCATCCGAGTTATGTCTTCATGACTTTTTGTTTTGGTCCACGAAATCATGAGTCACGAGTTCTAAATCTGTTGGAAAAAAAAATTCCCTGTGGAGTCGCCATGTTAAGCCCTAATATTGGATCATTACCCTTTAATTGGGACATATTATATTAGTAATGTTATTTTATTTATGTCATATTTAGGCCATTATTTGTAATTATACCTCCTAGTCTCCTATATATACTAAGGAGACATTTTCATTTTGAATCATCTTGTACTTCAACATTTAAGTGGGGTAAAAGGAGGTTTCCCCCTTGAAGAGGCTTATTATCTGAAATTGTATCTTTTTCAAGGCATTGAGTATTTTTTCTGAGGTTTTTCTATGCTAAATTGGTATTTGGTTCTTAACATATGGTATCAGAGCTCAAGGTCTTGGGGTTTCACTACTACATCTGAGACACCTTGGAATTTTCACTATAACATTTTTTCTATAATGTTTTATAAGAAACGGTTTGGAGGTTATTTAGTAGACGGATCAAGTAATTCTGGGTTCAAAATTCATCTCTCGAGGCCTTATATGTTTTGATATACATCCCGTACAAGATAGGGTTATAGAATCATCCTGAAATGAGTCATTGCAGCATTTTCACTATAAAAACATTTCCGTAATGTTTCAGACCCTGAAATTCAAAGGATATTTACAAAAATTAGTAAGGTATCTTTGGAAAACATTTTAACATATGGGTCATCTTAAATTTTTAGATACACCCTGTGTAAGATAGGGTATCTGACTAGTCCTAATGACTAGTCTCAAGAAGGTGTTCCAGGTAAAACAATCATAAATTCTTCCTAGAGTATCCAAATTGAGTGTGACTAGTTTCATTGGATTGTGGACAGTCTATACTATTTCTGGTGTGAGTTTCAGAATTTTATATCAATCATTTTGTGCGGGGCACGCTATACAAGTGAGATCTCCTCGAAAGGAAAAAAATCGGAAAGTTGTGGGGAACTTACGATAAATTCCACTTGGCACATCAAATTTTTATCAGACCTATGACATTGCAGAGAAGAAATATCAGATAACTACATAAAAGAAATTTTCATACCTAGAAGGGTTGAAACTTGGGAGATACAACAGAAGAAATATTGTCTAGCAGAACCACCTCAAAATCAAGGTTCAAAAGTGATACTTGGCCAAAATGCCACCCAAAAAGGGAACTTCTATGCCAACTAAGCCTCCAAAAAATCCTACTTGGACTCTTGATGAAGGTGAAAAAATGTGTAGGGACATAAATGAACTACAAAAGAAGATGGATTCAATGGAAGCTAAGTTGGATACTAAGATGGATTCAATGGAAGCTAAGTTGGATACTAAGATGGATTCAATGGAAGCTAAGTTGGATACTAAGATGGATTCAATGGAAGCTAATTTGGATACTAAGATGGATGGTTTAAAAGGGGAGATCATGGAAGTATTAAAAAATTTCATAGCAGAAAAGACACCTAAAAGTGAAAATGCATCCCATGAAATTCATGATGAGGGCACAAGGAAGGTGAATCAAGAATGGAAAAACTCCAACTTTGGTTTGAAGACCAACCACGTTCCTAAGATTGATATGAGGAAGTTTGATAGCAAGAACCCAATCACATGGATACTTCATATGGAGCAATTCTTTGATCTCCATAATGTGCCACATACACAAAAGGTACGGATTGCTTCTTTATATTTAGAACCTAATCAATTTGTATGGTATTGATGGCTTTGTTCTTGCAAGTCACTCGTCACTTTGACAATTTTCATGGAAGAAATGATAACACACTATGAGGATACAAGGAGCATTACCTTCTTTATCCAATTGATAAATCTCAAGCAAAAGGGTTCAGTTACCAAGCACATTGAGAACTTCCAAAGATTCAATATAAAGGTAACCAATATTCCAGATGCGCACTTGATTGATGTATTCATAGGAACTTTAAAGGATACAATTCAACATGAGGTTTGTCTTTGGGAGCCCAAATCATTGGAGAATGCATTTAAGCTGGCAAGAAATTTTGAAAGTAAAAATATGGCTATGGCTACTAGAAGGACCAATCCTAACATCTATAGAGAGAACAATGCTCCTTCTTCTAAAACAACTCAACCTACAAGGTTGACACCTCAACAATTGTAGGAAAGAAAAGCAAAAGGTTTATGCTTTAATTGTGACAACAAGTACAGTAAGGGACATAAGTGTGGTGAGAAGAAATTATTCTACATAGATTGTGAAGAGGAAGAAGAACAAGAACAGGAACCATCTCAAGAT
>JASDQU010014502.1:120789-165400 GCA_032191745.1 Picea mariana | reverse complement strand
AAAATCGCATGAAACAACAAGTAGATCAACATCATAGTGAAAGAAGTTTTGAAGTAGGGGATTGGGTGTTTTTAAGACTACAACCATACAAACAAATGTCCCTCAAGCAAGCCAAGAAGGATAATAAATTATCACCAAAGTACTATGGCCCTTATAAGGTGTTGCAAAATATTGGTACTATGGCATACAAATTAGAGCTTCCTACATCTTCATGAGTACACACAGTTTTCCATGTTTCATGCTTAACAAAGGTTATAAGTGACAAGATCCTGGTTCAAACTATATTGCCAGAACTTGACAAGGAAGGAAAAATCATATTGGAGCCTGAATCCATCACTGACAGAAGAATTTGCCAGTTGAGGAATAGATCCTTTTTAGAGTATCTCATTAAATGGAGGAAACTACCGGCTGAAGATTCCACTTGGGAAGATGAGTATTTTATACAGAAGCATCCAGAGTTACTCAAGCATTGCGGACAACACTTGTCTCAAGGTGAGGGGCATGCTAAGCCCTAATATTGGCTCATTACCCCTTAATTGGGGCATATTATATTAGTAATGTTATTTTATTTATGTCGGCTTTANCCCTCGAAGAGGCTTATTATTTTAAATTGTATCCTTTTCAAGGCGTTGAGTATTTTTTCTGAGGTTATTCTATGCTATATTGGTATTTGGTTCTTAACACACCAATTTGTTAATGATTAAAAATGTCAATGTAGTTTTTCCTGCAAAGTGTTGCTAAAGACTATTATTATAAAACTAAATAATACTTGTAGGTGTGACCCCCTTGAACTATTGAAGATTAGATATGCTCATTTTTTATTTCCTGATGACGTGCGACACGGTTTAAGTTGGTTGATGAGATATTGTTGTTGTTGGTATGAGTTGAGCTTTTGAAATGTTGATTCTTCATTTTACTACAGCCTATGATATTCATTAATGTTAGTGCTAAGTGTTCTTATAGCACCTACAAAACAAACATGTTAGTGAAATTCCATGAAGGGCGGTTTTGAGAAAGACAAAAATATTACACCACATACAAACAAGTGGAAGCAAATAGGGAGAAATGCAACAGTTGAAAAGGTGAAGGGATTAATAAATACCCTATATACTAGACTATATGCTTGAAATACTTAATGGTTATGGTAAATCATAGCTAGCATTTTAATGGACATACGATTTAATTGAGTTATGTGGTCGAAATACATATGGTATCTTGGATAATGGGATGTTGGTGGCTCATTTGACAAAGTAATGGACTTTGATGGTTATGCAATTTTGTTTAAGTTATATGATGTGAAATGGGATATGGTGATCACGCTACTGGCTTTTAGTGTGGCAATGGTTTCGATACATGTTGGATTAATCATGTTAATGGAGAATTTGTTGGCATGTATTGTTGAGTTAATGAGATATGGGTGGAAGCGACGTGCATTTACTGCATGTCACCTTTATTCTTCTCGTTGTCCACCACCCTAGTCGAGATATTGTTTGATCGTGTTGCTCTAATTATGCTATGAATTTTTAGCAGGAAAGGAACCACTCTACCAACTCTCGTTTTAAGGAATTCGATTACAGGTATGTCTTTTTTTTGGCCATTCGTGACTCTACTCTGGTTATGAAATGATTACTGGCTTAGGTGTATGGGTTTGTGTTTTCCTAAGTGTTGCAACTGTGTGAATTTTTTGTTCTTGAATGAAGAGTGGATGGTTCTTCTTGTAATAGTTTTGAGTTTGTATAGGTTGTTGGTCTTCCTGGGTGATAGCTCTTTGTTACCATTGCTGGTTTAGTTGGAAGGTTTTTGTTTAAATCTTGGGTGGATAGCTATCCTTATGCACTATCACTAAATCCAGTCTCTATCTTTCATGGGTTTAATGGTCAAAGGTTTTCTGCGTCACTATGTGTGTTTACTTCAGAATTCTCCACCACTAAAGGTCATGAAGTGAGTGTTCTGTTCTTAACTCTTCCATGTCCTCACCTTTTTTTTTCCCCCCCTACCATGGATTGTTGTCTGTCCACAAATGAGTCATGTATCTCTCTATGAGTACATCTGTGGCCACGAAAGTTCCACTATTATGAGGAGTTGGCTCTGTTCCCCTGGTGATGGCTACTGGGAAAAACATTAACCCTCTAGTCTGAAGTTTTATAGAGGATATTTCCGTGCTTTTCAAGTTGTTAAGGGTTATTGTGGATTGAATGAATGGTTGTTTACCTTAGATACAGACTCACCCAGTCAGTCATATAGAAGTCATGTTAGTTTGACATTTGGATACTGCTTTTGTGATAATAAGGATAAACCCTTCATTGCCAATTTCACTTTCAAAAGATACAATCAGCCTCATTATGTTAATAGCTCATTACTGTTAATGGAAAGGGCCTCTACCCTGATTCGATTGGATGCATTGCTATGCATAGCTACAACAACTTGTTCGGTTGATTAATTTTTTACAACAATGATGAATTGTTTGGTTGATATACAGTCACTGATATTTTCACTAATAATTATTCGGATGATAACTGACATTGGTTAGAAATGATTGGTGTTACTCATGCATGTCGCGATTGTGTGTGTGGTGTTTTGCAAAATGAAATATTGAGCATGGTAAATTTAGTTTTCTTGGGGCTGAATGAGTATTGAACTAGATAACTATAGAAAGTATATCCACATCACCCTTGTGTTTTTTGGTTGTATAGGCCTGAGTTTTCACAGTATAGTCGATCACGGTGTGACCAAATCGAAGAATTCTTATATTAAATCAATGGTTCAGTTGATATGTTGAGTTATTACCATGACTATCTATTTGTTGTGTTAAGTGGAAATGTTGCATCATGGTACTTTTTGGTTACACACTAGGTATAACATAGATGGCTTGGGTCCTCACACTCAGGGTTACCCATAGAGTTTCGAACATGATTGGTTGCAACCTGATCATTTGTTGATACATGTTTGTTGTTGATTCCTCATCTGTTGGCTAAGTGGTCTAGTTTTTTTCAGTCACATTAGATTGGGCTTGCATAGTGATGGATTTACACTTGCATGATTGAATTATTCATCGCATATCTTATGTTGGGTGGTGGCTATTGTATGTTTAATTGTCAATTCTGATTTTGGCAATTTGATCTTGATTTTGGGTGTCTGTCCTTATTTATTTAAAAGAGGTCATTGCTTTCAAATTATATATCCTATGGAAATGATACGATGACTTCATTGTTATTTTTGGAAAGATGAATTGGGGTATGTTTGTTGATTATAGGCAGTGGTTGATCATGAATGGTTAGAGATTGGAAATGGGTACTGTTAAAAAATTGTTATGAAATGCAAGGAAAAGTAAATGAAGGAACACAACCCCTTTCAAATTGTGTGGAATACATACTATCTTATGGTGACACTGTGTTGGGTATTTGACTATGAACAAAGAACTAGTTAAATGCACATAAACTGTTATTTGGTTAAAATGAATGATGGTTGATGCACCTTTTTTTTAGAATGTTCTATGTATCACTTAATTAATTTCATGAACAATAATCATTTTTTTTCCCTTCCATGATTTTCATTTTCCATTATTTACAAATCCCCTCATCTTCCCATTTCATTTTTCCACTCCCTCTTCTGAGATTAATTACAGTAAAGAGAATTTTGGTGTTAAGGCAATTGAAATTGACAGTGACTTGTGTGGCTTACAATGATGTTTTATTGGTTTGATTTTTAGCTGATTGTTGTTATCATTGAGTAGTGACCATGTTTCCCCCCCCCTCATTATGTCATATTTTCACTCAATACAACCCCCTCACATATCCCAGAACCTTTTTTCACCCCCCTGCTCATTGATTAATAGTGAAACAATTTGTATGGATTGGATTGCATGAGTCTGATACATTATGAGCCAAATCTGTTTCATATTTTTAAGAGTTTTCATGTATGGTTATTTAAAAGACTATTTGATAATATATCATGCATGCAGGATGAGTTTTTTTATTCAAGGAAGCCCTGGCCGAGGAAACAAAGGTAGAGGTAATTGGAACCAAGGCCCAATAAGGCCCAAGTTCTGCATACATTATGACGTTGATTCAGAATAGCTTGGACAATTGTTTCATGCCAGATTCTTTAATTGGATTGGGCATGGAATAGTCCAACCTAGGCCTAAAATGCCTCCTTTCTAATCCATGCAAGCCCCTGGTATCCCTATACCTTTGCATGTCTCATTACAACCTGATGTCCCTAAAAATGATTGATGGCAGGAGATTGTCCACCCGACAGTTTCCCAACATCGTGGCTGGAACAACTTGTCTTTTCCTACTCCTATACCTTTGAACCACATTGACCAAGCTTCCCTTAACCACTTTCTAGTGAAATCCTCCCATCCTAGAAAGATATTAAAAGCTAAGGCCCACCATGCCCTTGATAAAGGAAAAGTTGTTGTTGTCCCCTCCTCACCCTCCAATGCCTTTAACCGATCTGTGTCTTCCAAGATGCATTTGAGGGATGATTGTTACCACGTGATCAATGATATTAATCCTAAAGGCTCTGCACAACCAAAGGCAAATTCAGGAAAATCAAGAGGTGACAGTAGCAACCAAGGAAGGGTTGCATCACAAATTGGGAAATATGGATTTTGAGTTTTTTATTATATCTATTGTTTTATGACAGTTGACTCAAGAATCTTTGGACAACATGTTTATTTTGGATATATGAGTATTATATTTGAAATAATTTCAAATTTCATGAGTTTAAATTACCAAAATCAAATATGTTTATGGGAGTCGCAAGGGGTCCCACCTACTAGTTATTATTTAATTATGACCCTTAATTATAATTATTTCTCTTTCCCCTAACTAAATTTAGTTGAGTATTTTAATTCACTTAACTAATGAGTTGGTTCAACTACTTCAACCAATTCTAATTTGTTAAAAGAAAGAGGAAAGGGAGGAACAAGTGGAGGATAGAAGAAGAAGCATGGTAAGGTTTTCTCCTTGAGTTATGTTGAGATAGTTCAGTTTTCATTCATTCATATATTCATCAAAGCCTAATTCTCTTTTGTGATAGTAGGGTCTTATTGTAGACAACAATATTCATGGTTGAATCAAATCATTTAGGCACTTGTTCTTCATAGGTGTTGAACTATCTTTGATAGTCTGTGTAGACTTGTTTGTTTGTGAATTAATTTTCATGACTAATAAAGGTTGTTATGCATATTCAAGTGGGAAGAAATCTGTGGCAAGTTGATCCAACTTCTAGAGCTTAGTTTTGGTTTTCTATCAGAGGTCCTTCTGTATGTTCCATCAGGGATGTCTAAGTTTGACTTTGGTCCAAGATTTTTGTATGACATTTTGTAAAGAAAATTACTCTTTGGTGAATTGGAATGAAATAAATGATTGCTTTATGTCTCATCTGTCTTGATTATCATCTTGGCTTCTTTACTTATGTTCTTACACTTATTTCAAAAACTGTTATATTCAAAAAATTACATAAAAATTGAATATATAGCAAGCTTTTTGTTTATAAAAGACTAGCCTAAGCACTCATAATTAATACTTGTGAGTTAGGATGTTATTTTTGTTGGTTATAAACATAGGGTGATATTCCCGTCTACTTTTCTTTATCCAAGTAAAGTATGAAAATGATTGAGTAAGATCATTTCATATATTGTCCTCAACAAGCACCAACTCTCAAATTTCTCTAGCACCAACTAAATGGAAGAATAACTCCCAATTTTCTCTAGCACCCACTAGATGGAAGTACCAACTCCCAGAATATCTTCTAGCACCAACTAGAATTTAGAAGACTTCAATCCTCCATAGCACCACCCTACAAACTTGATTGAATATTAAAAAACTTTACCTACTAGCTCTATCTCTGATATGGTCTGTTACAGCTCCATGTCTCCTCTGTGTCTTTCAACTTCTATTTCTCTTGTCCACTTATATACTCTACTCTTTCTCCTGTTGCGCACTCTTATCCTCTAATCACCTTCTCTTCTTCCTTTATACTTGGTGTTGTCTCTTCATGCTATACGTTGCACCTCTAATCTCCAATTCAGGTCCTGTATGTGGTCACATTCCACCCACATGAATAACTATCGAAAAAAGAACCTATATTCTTTGTTCTACATGTCTTTCTCACCTCGACTCCTCTGCCTGATCATCATTCAAACTCTTCATCTTCTCATGCGGTTATCTTGAATCTGTTCATCATTAGTAGGTGTTATCCTGAGATTGTCTGGCTTCTCTGGCAATCACACCTCTTCATCTTCTCTGGTAGTTATAGTTATTCATTTTTGGCTTCTTTGGATTCTAAGCCCGTTCCTTCATGTGACCACTAGGGGTGACCAAAATCCTATTCAAAAGGTTCTTTCCAATCTCAGTCTATTGAGTGCTAACTCTGTTTCTCGATATGACCTTGGGCGAATATCTCATGTGACAATGAGATTGCGGGCACGTCCAAAGGTGGTTTGTATCAAACTAATTTTTTCCCTGCAATTTACCTCAAGCCTCCATGTGTCCTTTCTTCAAAATTGTGGTTTCAATTGCGACCCACCTTTAGATTTTTAAAGTTTGTGCAACTTCAATCCCCTCAATGCTACGACACTGTCAATCTCAAGATATTGATGGTGCTCATAAAAAGACGGTTTATATTTGTTCTTTCACGATATGGGGATCGGATCTAACCTTCCTAAATCAACGACTGTGATTTATTTTGNGTGGTTTGTATCAAACTAATTTTTTCCCTGCAATTTACCTCAAGCCTCCATGTGTCCTTTCTCCAAAATTGTGGTTTCAATTGCGACCCACCTTTAGATTTTTAAAGTTTGTGCAACTTCAATCCCCTCAATGCTACGACACTGTCAATCTCAAGATATTGATGGTGCTCATAAAAAGACGGTTTATATTTGTTCTTTCACGATAAGGGGATCGGATCTAACCTTCCTAAATCAACGACTGTGATTTATTTTGTGATCTGGGTTTCGGGAGTTTCAAATCTCAACCCTTTCTTTCCTCCGTATGTCAATCTTCTGGAGTTGACAATCCATTGATGCATGTCCCTCTCAGATCAATGATCAAGAATCTCAATTTCTTGTTTCTTCTGACTGGATAACTTCCAAAATGGAATATCTCCTGACATCTGTCCTCCTTAATCCAACAACTATCCTCCACTCCGAGACTTCGACCTTCTCGACTATTTTGTGCTTCTCTTTTCCATGAAATATTTCACCTGGAGTCAACAATCTATTGAAACATACCCTCCTGCACGATCAATGATCATGAGTGACTTTGGCACTTTGGGTTTCCAAGGTTTCAACTTCTATGCACTCATTTCTCTGAGAGTGATTTCACCCGAATGCATAATATTTTTACATGTACGGCTCTTGGCGATCAACTACCATTGTCTTCTTTGGGTCTCCGGTGTTCGTGACTTTGGGAATTTAGTCTAATCACTTCTTCATTCTCATCCAGAGTGGTCACCTATTGAATAAGTCATAGGCAACGGAGACAACTTTCTGTCGGTTAACACTTCCAATTACACTGTCCTTCCACTGAACTAGATTAATGGTTGAGAATGCACTCAAAGTGATCTTCATATTGAACGACTGAGAGCAACTTCAGACCTTCATCCTTCAGGACTTTGGGAATTTTGAGATTTTTTGGTGATGAAAATCCCGAAGTAAATCTCTTGGAGTGATGTAGCTTGCTTAGATAAGTTGTTGACATGGAACGAACCAATTTCCTCTTGACACGTGTCATCATATGATTATGCCATGTGTACTTGTTAACATGGTATTCCACATGTCCTTGTTGATCTAGTCTGCCACATGGATTTTTTATATGGTCTGCCACATCTCCTTGCTGAGGTGGTCTGTTGATGTGGGTGAGACATGTAGGCAATCTAATGGAGTGTGGAGGTAGAGTGTGGTAATGGAGTGTGATGTGTAGCGGGTAGTGGAGTTTGACGTCGAAGCACAAAGGTGGCATGTATTAATGTTTTGGTGGTTTAGTCAAAGGGGGGGTTAGGTGGTAAGTGGTCATGAGTGATGGGGGTCTGATTTGACAAGAAGGTGACACGTATGAGGGTGCCACATGGGAAATACCAACAAATCGAACCCCCCCTACAGTTAAAGGAAGGAAGTTCGGGGGTTGTCTGATATAACCTGTCAATMATAGATCTTAGTGCCTGATTATCGATCATCATGATTAGTGCACCCTTATTCTAACTTATCCTGTCCTTCCACTTATTTCTATTCAACRAATGATGAAAAATTGGGTGATTAAGATCTCAGATCTCAACAATTTCTTATCTCGTCCTTCATTAATTCAATCCAACGGTTGTTGGTYCTTTGGATCGGTGATCCAACGACCAATGTCTCTCTTCCTCCTGAGCTTCTGATCTCTCCAGCTTAGAAGGATTTCGAAGTGTTCATGGGTCTCGACCTTTGCTCCTCCTGCGAGTATGTCTCTTGGGCCTCGTATGCACTTCTGTAAACTGCTATCACTTATGATCTTTCTCATCTTCTGTGCTCTCAAGGTTTGGTTCGTTGTTTTTCTTGCCATCAATGACAAGCACATTCTTCCTGTAAACATGCCAACAGGATTTCCCTTATGTTGATCGTAAAAGCACTGTTCTTTCCTTATGGTTTCCTCCAAAGTATTGGTATCATCATATTGGGTCTTGTCACTGATGAAATATGGCATCCCACTCAAACATATTTGAATCCTTACTGTCTCATCCTTTATGAAGGAGACATACTTCAATAGTTCTAAAAATCTCCTTTCATATTCATCAATAGTCATGCTGCCCAGTTTGAGTTCAAAGAACTCTTTCATCTTTTTTTCATTATACCTCTTGGTCAGGTATTTCTTCTCAAAATGCTTCTTGAATTCCTTCCAAGTCACATTTTTCTCTCTGAGGTGTTGCACTTGCAAGAGTTGATCCCACCACATAGATTCCTTTCCTTTTAGTTGATAGATATAAATTCTTCCTTTTGCATGAGAATAATAGTTATGCAATTGGAAGTATATCCTCATTCTTAGAATCCATGTCTCAGAATCTTCATCTTTCTTGCAATCTCTGTCAAAAGTAGGAGGTTTGATCTTATTCATTTTCCTTTCAATTCATCCACCCCATAAATCCTACGCTTTATGATAGGGGATGAACTTAAGCTTATGTGTGCTCTCTTGTTAGAATTCCTTTGGGAGTGATGCTTATGTTTGTTATCACTCCATGATATTCCTTTTCCCTTAGGGGTCTCGTGGCTTCCTGATCTGTTGGATCGACTCTCCTTATCAAACTTGTTTTCAATTATGTCCAGGATTTTCATTAAATTTATATTGAAGTCTTCCTACTTTTCCTTGGCCTTCAAAAGCCTCTCATTATCACCCTTGTGGCTCTAGACATTAGTCTGCAATTTTTTGAGAGTCTCAGCCGGATTTATGTCTTACTCCTTTCCTCATCCATGTCCATTGGATTTGGTTTCTTCCATACCCAACTGGGAATTAATCCCTCTAATTTCATCTTCTTGATTGTAGAATACCTATGTATCATCCATCACTCTACACTTTGTGCTCATTCTGATATGAAAACTGTTAATTCTGCAAAAATGTGCATCCAACAGAACTTTGTCAGGATAAATGGTCTTAATAATTTCATGAAAACAAGAACCATTATGATTCATTAATATATTAAACTTATTTTATTCTGATTTCCTGAGAAATTGACTATTCATATCCAATTTCCGAGTGAATATTTATCTTCTATTGTTCAAGACCTTTCCAATTCTCGTTTCCATGATCAATTCTGATTTTTGAGCTGGAAGTTATGGATACTTGAACAATTTTTATTTTTAGTGATGCAATCATGTACATGGATTCTTTGAAATCAGAGTTGAATTGGCTTATGGATCCATGTTGGATTCCTTCTTCAGGTTTACATGTCTTCCTTACTTCTTTAGGTGTAGGTATGTACAATCAAGAACCTCATGGGATATTTCTCTAATCCCTTTTATTTTATTAAACCAAAGTTTCAGGCACTAACCCCTTTTCTTCGGCCCCCAGATTCATGTGACCTCAGGCTTTGACCTAGTGCTAACAAATAGGTGCTTATCCTATGCTTCAGGCTTCTGAAGCTCCATAACTTTGGGGATTTGGAGGATCTTCCTTCATTAGAATACATTTCCTCCAAACACCACTTCTCCAAATACTCAGAGGATGTACAGATCAATGGTCCTCATTCTTTGTTTAGATCTACAGTGGATAGGAGATCTGAGACTATGGGCTTCAATAGTTTCCAAGGAACTTCTCTACAAATATCCCAAAGTTTATACTCATAGGATATTCTCTCTCTTGCCTCCGCGTGCCATCTCTCGACCAATGGTCAAGATTAAATATGACCTTCTGGAGTTCTCTACTCACAATAATTTGCAACTCAATTCCTCTGGAGTACCGTTTGACTGGACCTTGTGATATGGAACCACACATCCTATGTTATCAACAGTTAAGATGGAATCCAAAATTCGGGCCTCCGAAAGTCCTCGACCTCATTTTTTTATGCCTTGAATCCTATGGACCAAGAGATCTACTGTTGCATGTTCTCTCTAGATCAACGATGAGGATTTAATCCACTGCTTGGACCTTCAAGGTTTTCTACTTCCTTAGACTTCATTCATTCTAAATGTCAAATTAGTGAGCTCCTGGGGTCCACTCAGTACTACACACCCAGGTGCTACATGGAATATCCCAAGAAGAGGATACATGGACCAATATGAAGGGTGACACGTGTCAAGTTATAACTAGAAAAATCATCCTTTCAAAATAACAAAACACACTGAAACGTGGCATGCATCTTGTGTGCCCATGTCACCCTAGGTAATGTCCCTAACCCACATCAATTTGATGCTTCTTGACTTCATAACTTTGAGACTTGGGGACTCTGGGACTTCAGAGATTCGAAAGTTCTTCCAACAATTTTTCCCACAACATTGAATGCCTGAACTGCTTAACCTCTCGGGGTCCATGTAGTAAAACTATCATTAATCAAGGTGGTGACATGTGGCCCCACCATTGAGTGACATGTGTCAAGTCCCAATCCGTACTAAGGGCCTGTCAAAATTAAAAAAACAAGATACATGTGGTGGACTTAGGGCAGTTCCACGTCACCGTAGGTGATGTCATCATGCCACGTCATATCCGATGCTTCAAGACTTCGACAATTTATTTTCATCTACACTTTTTCAAAATTGTCGAACTTTCGAACTGTTGACTATCGAACAAGTCCACGTCACCTCTGGTGACATCATCATGTCATGTCACCTCGGTGAACCGAGACTTCGGGGATTTCTTCTCATCGACACTTTTGCAAAACTCTTGAACCGCTGACTATCGAACAAGTCCACTTCATATATGACACTTCAGAAATTTGGCAATTTTTTCTCATCGAAAATTTTGCAAAATACTGAACTGTCGACTACCAAATAGGTCCACGTCATCTCCGATTCTTCGAGACTTCAATGATTTCTTCACCATGCAATATCCAACATATTTCCATGGACACCAAACCACTGAACCACTTGGGAAATCCAACGGTTCTCATCCTCTTGAATGATATATGGTTGAGAGTCATTATGAGACTTTGGAGTTTCATGTTTTGGCTCCTTTCTCAAAACAACCTTAAAATCTCATTGAAGACATGAATTCCAAAGGACATTGATGGTTAATTGTTTTGTAACTTCTCCAGATCTGATGGTTGTGAGGGATCTATCTTCTTCCAGACAGATCTAATGGCCCAAATTAAACTTTGTGGCCTAATACCATGGTTTTCATGGTTTATCAAACTGCTATACCTCATAACCTTTTCAATACCACCCGAGAGCTCTCTCAGCGCCACTTTGGCACTATGAACATCAATTACTTATGGAACTTTTACTCCAAATTCCACATTTGTGGCCCATCTAGGTTCATTTTTAAAACCATCGGCTCTGATACCATATTGTAACATACCCATCCATCCCAAGCCTGGGCATGCTACCAAAAATATCAACTATGTTCAATCTATGATATACATACATACATACATATATATATATATATATATATATATATAATGAAAATTTAACATATACAAAAATTCTTCTCATACACAGATTCATCCAGAAGTGACAATAAACACATACATGTAATAAACACAAGCAATTCTGATAAACTTCAGACATGAGATTAAACATATCATGTAAAATTAACATAGAATTGGTACTTATATTTTTATGAGAAGACTACCAACTGCGTGAAAACCTTCTACAAACCTCTCATCCTTAGACCATGCTTCTCCAAGCTATCAACAGTGGGTCTCCCACGAGTTGGGATTAAACACCACCCAGGGTAAAGGAAATCATATGCTAGGATGAGAATATGGAAATATGAACATTGCAATAGGAAAGATTCCCTCCAAGGAGCCCACTTACACCCACCACTCACAAAAATTTATTTCCCAGATGCTTATCCCACCCTGGGAATATACACCTTCATTGTTCCATAGTCCATCGACTACTCCACTTCCCTTCTAGGGATTCAACAACAGGATGGATCAAGAATTCTTAGATCTTTGTAGCTGTTGCTGGACTCCCTCTAGGAGAAATGACTTCCCCAATAATATCTCTCACCTGGAGAGAGTTACTCACAGGCTAGACAACCCGCTTCTTCAATCAACGAGGCTGAACAATTGCTTCTTTTCTCCATCTCCTAAGTCAAACAACTCACCACAGTAGCAAAATCAGGTAAGGCAGGGTATGTGCTCAACAAAAATACCAGTGCGCACAAGTTACAGAGGTTCATGATGGCATAGGGTTCAACAATGCCAAAAAATGGTTGAATGTGTTCTTGCTCAATGCATGAGGGAATGGGGAAAAGGATGGCCAGAATGGTGAGTGAACCCGTGAGGAAAGATGGAAAGAATGGATAGTGAACCCCCACAATGATGGATTTTCCCCCGTAAAACTGAATGTTTCTTGGATTATACATGGCTCTCCAGGAGCTCGTTCCTCTCCACTTGGAGTCCGTTCCTCTCCCCAAAGGAACTTAGGATAAATGGGTTTATTTCCCAATCCTTAGTATTTTAGCAAATACATTATAATATTCCCTTGGGTTAAGCCCTCAAGATTAGCCCCTTTTTCCTAGCCTCTCATTCCCCTTCCCTTTCCCTTCCTAGTGGAGCTTAGTCCCCCATCCTCATTTATCATGGTTGGTATACATGCAACAATGTATTTTTTATTAATTATCTACCTAATTACATATACAAAAATAGGCTCACCAGTCTTAGCATCTAGGCTCTTCGGCCTAATAAACAAATAAGCCTCCCAACTTATAGATAATTGGCTCACCAGCCTATAAACTTCATTAAGCATCATTACAATTCATTAGGGGCTTGACCTTGGGTTATTACAGATTATGAATAAGAATTAGAGGTCCATCTCTAAATAGGTTGTTGATTTTCCTAATTTTGATTTCCAAGTCAAATATACATGTATATGTGTGATTGCAATTGTGTTATTTTCTATTTTTAAGAATTTGTGTGTGCATTTCATTATTGTAAAACATTTAAAACTTACATTTGGTATCAAAGTAGTTATTGGATTTACAGGGACTCCTTTATGGATAAGGTTTTATCTTAGGTCTATGATAAAAATTGTTATAGTGGGAGATCTGCAGTGCTAATTCCTGTGGTGAAAATAAATGGTGAGAAATTTAGAAATAAAGATTGAAAATTTTAATGGGAAATATTTTGAGTCGTTGAAGCTCAAGATGGAAGATATTTAGGTAAATAAATATCAATGATTAATTGTTGATCTAGGAATTACATCTATGGGAATGTCAACAAAGGACTATAAAAGGTTGGATCAGAAGGATAAGAGAACAATCCAGTTTTGTTTTTCAAATTCAGTATCATTGATTGTGTCAAGGGAACTGAAAGCCACAAAATTATGGGATACGTTAGGGGATTTGTATCAATATAAGTGCCCCGTAAACAAACAGTTATGATGGAATAAGTTGTACAACCATTGTATTAAATATGGAGACTTGGTGACAAAGCATCTAAATGCCTTCAATACTATGGTAAGTCGGATATTGTCTGTTGGTATTAAGATTTATGATGAAGATAAGTTTATGGGTTTATTGTGCCCTTTACTGGACTCACGGGAAAATCTAGTATATCCATAGGCAGTATTTCAACTACTTTAAGCTTTGATGATGTGGTCTCATAAAAACATAAAAAGGACATAGTATAAAAACATGGAAGGACAGAGCACGGATGTCGTATTTTCAAGAGGATCCTACTAGGAAGGATATAGAAATAAATCTTGAAGTGGGAGATCGAAATATACAGGAAGATCTAAAACTCCTAGAAAATCTATAGAGGTATGATGGATATGTGGAAAAGAAGGGACTTACAAGAAAAAATGTGGATACGAAAGTGTTAAGAGAGGGAGGGGATATGATGATGCTTGTATAGAAGAAAAAAAATATGCATATGAAGGAGAGGATGTGTACTTAGATTTTTCAAGAACACATGTAGTTCATGAGGTATGATTGGTCAAATCATGAGCACCCTTTCATATGACTTGTTAAGCGGAGTGGTTTTATGAATATGAAAGGTATGATGGGGGTGATGTTTATCTAGAGTATGAATCTATAGAAAAATCATAGGATGAGGAATAGTCAAGTTGAACCTCATGGATGGTAGAATTAGAACACTCCCTGGTTTTCTACATATCCTAATATTGATGAAGAATTTGATTTCTGTAAGAAATATGGATGAGGAAGGTGTAAAAATAGTGTTGGAAAAGGAAACCTACATAATGGTTTAAGGGGAAATGGTGTTGCCAAAGGGATTTCATATTGGAACTCTATATAAATTTTTGGGAAGAACTATATTGGTTGTTGGTACAATCGCTCCATTTTTCTCGTGATTGGATATGAAGAAGGAAAAAATGCCACAGTATCTAAACAAAATACTATGTTGTGGCATCAAATACTGGGACATATTAGAGAGGCAGGCCTTTGAGTACTATATGGTAAAGGAATGGTTGAACATATATCCAATTTCTATCTAAAATTTTATTTTTGTGAACATTTTATATGTGGGAATAAGCATCATCGAATATTCTTCTTTGGTGCTACGACGTTAGATGGAATATTACATTTGGTGCATAGTTATGTGTTTGGATCTATGTCGGTTCCATCACTAGATAAATTTGTGTACAATGTCTCATTTATAGATGACTTATCATAGAATAGATGGATTTATTTCCTTGAGAAGAAATCTAAAGTATTTGAAAAATTTAAATAGTTTAAGGCTCTTTTAGAGAATCAGGCAAAAAAGAGAATTAAGGTGTTGGGGATAGATAATGGAAGAGAGCTATACATAAAAATATTTGAATAATTTTGTAAGAAGTGTGGTATATCAATGCATATGACTACTCCATACAGACCTTATCATAATGGAGTTGTAGAAAGTATGAGCATGATGCTGATGGAAAAACCAAGGAGCATGCTTAGTGCTATGAGGAAAATCCCCCTAATCTGGGTCTAGCGACTAGGCAGAGCCTTGACACCCTAAAAGATTGAAAAGATTCTATTATACCCCAAACCAAACATAACCTTATGATAGTTAAGGGAAGATGAGGAATATAGAAACATGTACCTTAAGTCCTTAATGTTTATGTCAATCCCTTCCGATTGATGTTCGTTCCAAGACTGCAGGCCTCCTCCTAAAGCTGGCCTGAAATAATGCTGCAGAACAAACTAGAAAAACATATTCATAATTATCAATATTTTCTAAAGAGTTAGTTTTCATGAAAATATTCATAAACATAAACACATAGACATAATAACTGGGACAATAAATTTTATCTTTTATTAATAACAAAATTGAGGGTTACAACCTAAACTTTGTTGGCACCACTTCACAAACCTCGCCTGTGTTCCTCTATTGTGTTTCCAAGTGCACTATTCCCAATATTATATTCACCACCAACATTCCAATTCAAGGGGAAGGGATGGATAGTATAAGGAAGATGGATGGAAGGGAATGTTGAGGATAAAACTCAGAGAAAAATGCAGAAGGCTTTGCGAACAAGGGAGAACATTTGGTAGAGTTATATTGCCTCTAGTTTGATATATCCAAATGACCCCCCTAGGGCCCTATTTATATCAGGAAATGATGGTTAATTTGTTTCCAAAAGGGATACAAGAGGTAATATGGATGAAAAACCTAAGATAGCCCGTAAACTCTACTGGAAAGCACATATTTTATATTTTTTGTCACTTTTTAGAGTACACATGTTCTTTCAATAGTGCAACAAGCGTACGTAGGCAGAATTTTAGGTATGCATCTAGCGTATGTACATTCTCTGCATATATAACATGGAGCATATGCCAAGAAATATATATATATATATATATATATATATTTTAAGAACTCCATCAAAAAGGGTTTCCATATGTATGAATGTGTGGCCCAACATCAAGGAATTTTGATCTATAAAACTCAGTGGTGTCAAGTTAGGACAAGAATTATGGTAAGAGGAAGTGGGTACAACATCTTACCTTGTTAATCAATCACCCTCATCAGTGTTGGATGACAAGAATTGACACGAATTAAGGGTATTTGGATGTGATTCTTATGTATACATTGCAAAGGAAAACATGTGTAAGATAGATAAAAAGGATAAAAAAATGTATCTTTATTAGCTATAAATATGGTTTGAAAGGTTATAATATTTGGAACCCAAAAAAGTAAGAAGGTAGTGTATAGTTTAGATGTGGTATTTAGAGAAATCAAAGATGCAATAAAATAGGAATTCCTACCAAGGGAGAAATGTCTAGAGAAAATAGATTTTACATTAAAGTACAATGAATTATACTCTATATAAGATCAAGAATAAGAAGAAGAAGATACCCATACTCTAGTATTGAAGAGATCAGTTCAGGAAAGAAGGCAATTAAAAAAATTGCACGGTTGAAGAAATGACAACTTGGACAAGAATGAGGCTTGGGATCTAGTGAAGTTTATGGTTGGAAGAAATCCCATTGGAAGAAAATGGGTATTTAAGAAGAATTTGAATGCATAAGGCAAAGTGGACAAATATAAAGCTCGGTTAGTAGCAAAGAGTTATTCCCATGTAGAGGGAAATGACTTTGGTGAATTTTTTTCTCCCATTTCCAGGTTAACCTCTATTAGATTTATTTTATCTATTGTTTCTTATATTAATTTTGAAGTAGAATAGATGGGTGTGAAGATAGCATTCGTACATGGGGATATGGAATAAGACGTCTACATGAATAATCCATAGGGATTTGCAGTGAAGGGAAAGAAAAAGATGATATGCAGGCTAAAAACGGACCTGTATGGGTTAAATAAATCACTAAGTATGCAGTACCAAAAATGCGATGCTTATATGTTGGGACTTGGCTTCACAAGGAGAAAATCCAATCACTGTTTGTATTCCAAATTAGTCAGTGATTGTCTTAATTATTTGGTCTTGTATGTGGATCATATGTTACTAATAGGAAACAACAAGGATATTATCATGGATGTGAAAACTCAATTGTCCTCTAAATTTGACATGAAGGATATTGGTGCTACAATTTTCATTTTGGTTATGGAAATTTTAAGATATTATGAAAACATGACACTCTATTTAAATCAAAGGAAATATGTCAAGACAACAATGTAGAGGTTCAATATGAAGGAATGTAAACTGGTCAAGGTTCCTATTCATGTAGGTGTAAATTTATCTGCATATTAGTGTCCTACGACACATGAAGCGTAAGAGGACATGTATCATGTTTTGTATGAGAGTGTAGTTGGCATTTTGAATATTTCAATGGCATATACTAGAACAAACATTGCACATGTAGTTAGATTTTTGAGCTGGTATATGTGAAAACTAGGGAAGGAGCATTGGAAAATAATAAAGAGGGTTTTCAGTTATTTGCGTGGAACCAATAATTATGGATTGTGCTACAAAGGAAGAACCATATTGCATAGAGTGTTGGACATTCATGGGTTTTTGATCCACACTAGGCTAGAGATATGAATCACAAAATTTCTAGAAGTGGGTATGTGTGTAACCTATTTAGAGGGGAAATCAGGTGGATGAGAAAAATATAGTTTGTAGCCACACTGTCAACTACAGAATTTGAATACATGGAAACCACTCACACAAGCAATGAAGTAGTATGGTTACAAATATTTTGTTCATCCATTGCATTAGTACAAAAAGATGTAAGGAAAATTTTTGATAGTCAGGGTGCAATATTCCCGACAAAGAAACCAACTTATCACTCATAGACAGAGCATATTGATGTTCAATAACACTATTGAAGAAGGAACTTTTGGTTAAAGGATAGAGATACAATGAAAAAAACAAGGTAGAATTGACCAAGGAAGAAACAAGCTCCAGGAAATGAGGAGAAAGCAGTGCGCAAGAAGGAAAATGAAGCAACACACTAGGTAGAAATGAAAATCAGCATGATAGAATCATGGATTAACATGCAAAAGTAGTAAGAAAGTGGACAAGTTGAGTCCACTTAGAATAGGGGTTTTCAGTCAAGATGTAAGGGTTTTTAACCATTTTTGTAATATAAATAGAGGATGTATGAGGCATCATAGGTGTGATTGTGGTATCTCAGAACTTGTCTATGGTGAGAAATATCTTTTTGGAGAAATTTTGAGTCTTGATTCACAACACTAGTTTTTGGCTACGAGTTATGGAGCTCGATTTGTATCATTTTTGGAGAATCATGAAGTATAATTGAGGTTCAGGTCTCAAGTTGTGGAGCTTGGTGCCACACTAGTAAACCTCACAAAATATCATGAATTGATGTAGTGTGCAAAGCACCAAATTTCAATGAATAATAAATAAACAAAGATCTTGGTGGGCATATCCTGGGGGGGTGAACCACAGTAAAATCATGTTGTGACATGTTTGAATGATTTTTTTTTTTATGCAATTATGAATGAATGATGAATGGATAGAATAGTCTCTTGTAGAATGCAGAATAAAATAACATTTAGACTTAGATGAATGGTATAATGAAGTATATGGTATGATGCATGCTAAAGTAGAAAGAAGTATAACATCCCCCATCGCTTCCATGACTGCAAACAATTGCGTCTCGTAGTCACCCATAATCCATCTCGGGTGAGACTACGTTGTGCACTCTATGTGAGGTGAAGCCTTCTAGTTTACTAGAAGGGCCAATGGTTTCTAGGGTTTTCTTGGAGAATTAAGGTAGAACCTGGGTCTTCCCATACATCCAACAAATGGTTTCATTTCCAGCTAGAACTGAGAATAACAACTTCAAATGGATCAGGTGAATAACAATCAATAATATGCATTAGTATAAAGGAATTTTTTAGCCATGGAAGCCTAAAAAGAAATAGATTTAAAGATGGTTGGAGACAAAGAAACTTGAGTTTTCATACAAATATAATAGAAGCTCTAGGTATACACCGCACCCATATCTGCAAAGGTATGTATTTACTGATTTGCATGAGGCATACTTCTGTTATTTCCTATATTTATTACAAGATTGGATATTGAGGTTGAAGGATACTCATTCGACTAATCGAATAAGGTCAGTAGAGTGGACTGTTGAGAAAATTGCACGATTGATCCATAATATATTTGCAAAATGAAATGAATATAGATTATTATCAAAATATTATTAACACAAAATAACAGATATATAGTAAAATTGGTTTCTATTCAATAAGGAAATAAGCTGAAACTGTAAAATGCAGCAGAAACTATCTTGTTAGAATGGTGGTGGCTTATCTCTGATAAGAGATGTGACGGTTGCACTCATTCGCAATATATGATTAAAATTAGGCTCTGAAGGCCTTTTTACAATAAAAAGGAAGCTCAAAAATGTTATACATCCAAAAAACCTAACCCTAGGAGATGAAGCACCAAAAGTCATGTGGGACTCGTTTGGGTAAGTTAGTACATCAACTTCCCAGGGTCATAAATTTTGCATATGATATTTGTTTTAGGAACAAAATATCCCATTGCAAAGGTCTATCCAAGGACTCCACATTTTTTTGTTATATATTAAAGGTCATTATGATTGAGGTGAGCCCTAAAAAACGTTGTTTAGGGCCTCAAAACGGCCTTGCTAGTCAGGGACTTAAAAACTAGGGAAAAAATTACTAAACTGGAAAACTACCAAAATGAGCCAGCTGGAATAGGTAGGAGGCCACTGAAATTCATCTGAATCAATAGTTCAAAGGCTTAATAACAAATTCACACCCATAATAGATTTATGGTTAGACAATATTAATGCAGGGTTTATTACTCAATTTGTAGTCGATACAACAAAGTCATATATTGTTGTAGAGTAGGATTTCTTGAAAGGAATAAGAGGGAGGTACATTAGGTATCTTTACACATCAATTAAGATATTATTGCATGATAAAGGAATGGTGACCATGGAATTAGACAACTAAATCACTCTGTATGCATGGGGGAGCGGGGGGAAGCATTAAGGAATATCTTATATATGGAAAGGGCTCTCGATGGAGGCTAGAAGAAGGAAGAAATGGACACCATATTGATGGATAAGGAATAGAACAGGGAAATAATAAGAAAAGAAGGAGAGATGTGCAACTAATGACCCTACCAGTATAATATAAATAATAAAAAGAGGGAAGTAGTTGAGCGAGAGGGGTTGGACAATGATGAGGAAGAGGTAGAGGATATTCGTGTGACAGGGAAGATCGAGGAAATATTATGTGCCATATATGAGAGGAAAAACAAAGGTCAGGAGTCTGATGCAGAAGAAGGATCTCCATTATAGATCTAAATTAGTGTGGAACCCACAACCCCATGTGCGACTAAGACATCTAAAGAAGAAAAATAGGCTAACCAACAAGTGATTAGTAGTAGAAGGATTTTTGTAGGATGTGGGCCTAGTGGAATTTCAAGTTGAAGTGTATGTTTAGAAAGTAACATTCAAGTATCTACATCATGGAGAGGTGGTAGTACAAAAAAATTCATAATGAAAGGACAATGCCCAACTATTAGGGTACCAGAGTTTTGAGGAGAAGGGTCGGAGGACCCATAAAATAATTTGTTTATTTGCGAGAAGATTTAGGTAGATAAGTATATTATAGATGAACATACTAAGGATGCATAGTTGGAAATCACATTTGGATACTACACATTATATTGGTACATGGGTCTCGTAGTAAATAACCCAACAAGATAACCTACAACTATCACATAAGTGAAGAGAAAATTAATAAATGAATTTCAAAAACCAAGTTTAGAGGACTAGTTCATGAATGAAATGATAGAGATTAAGAAAAAACCAGGAGAATCAGTCTGGGAGGTGGACCACAAGTTCAAAATATTAAAAGGTAAGTTGAAGTAACCTTTGAGGCAACAAAAATTCCAGAGTCAGGTTGAGGCCTTGCAAGGAAGATTGTAGTTAGAGAAAAATCAATATAACCATACAGATCTAGTTGCGGAAGAGTTGAGAGAAGACTTGACGAACTTAATATTTTGGTTGAATCTGAATAAAGGTAAGGAAAATAGGGAAGATGCACGGTGCACATTTTGTAGAATAGAAGGTCATCATAAGAATGAATGTCCAACCTTTGCGCATTATATAGGAATAGGGATGCAAAATCCATTATCGTCATGAGGACCATGGTGTGAGAAATGAAAAACACATGGGAATGATCCCTATCATTGTCCCATGATGCATAAGTATTAGACAGTACGAAAGAGTACATTTTGAAATTTTTGCAAGTTAGTTGGACATGAATACAAGGACTGCAAAACCTTGGATATAATGAAGGGGAGGAAATCATATGCATATAGGGTGTAGTATGAATTAATGAAATCACAACCTACACAACAACCATAGTATAATAATGCACAACAACCGCAGTATAATGTCATGCAGTAGTTTCAAGAACAACTATAGTATAATAATGTGCAACAATTTGGAGCACCACCATAATATAAAAACGTGCAGTAGTGTGTAACACCACCAAAATAAAATAATGTGCAACTACGGAACAATCATGGGCCTTATTATAATACACTATGCAGAGATAATCAAGGTAACAGAAGAGGCTATAGAGGAGGTGGTCACAAAGGAAGAGGATTTGGAGGAGGTTGAGGACATGTAGTTTGTCACAATTGGCATAAACCTAGACACTATGCAAGGTATTTTCCATATCCACCTATGAAATGTATGTATTTTGACGTAGCAGACCATGAGACATAAGCATATCCAATGCTCCTGGTAAATATATAGGACAAGGGGAACCAGAATAATCAGAACGTCTAATGGATTGTTGTTGAAAATAGAGAAGGGGATGGGAAAAATATCAACATAGTTACTAGAGGTGGATCAAACATAGGAGAAGATGAAAAAAACAAGGATCAAGATCACTACCAGTGGGTAAGGAAAAATACAACACCTGAACAAAAGTTTGATGTGTGCAAAGAGAAGGCCATATTCAAAGAAGCTAGAAATAAGATTTTGAAGGAAAATATTGAGTCTGCCTCAGGAAAAAAACTATTAGATGAAGTACTAGTGTATGTGATATAGATTTATGAGATGAAAAAAATGAAACCACAGATTTATAATATTATAATATGAACAATAATAGAGATACAATAAAAATGCAAACTAAAAACAAGCTTGCTACAGTGGTGGTAGCCTATCTCTGAGAAGAGATGTGACGACTATGCTTATTCACAGGAATATGAGTACAATGAGGATCTGAAGGCCTTTTTACAATAAAAATGAATATTGAAACCTTAGACATCCAAAAACCTAACCCTAGGAGATGACGTACCAAAATTCATGTGGGCCCCATTGGGGTAAGTTAGCACATCAACTTCCCAAAGTCGTAATGTTTGCATACGATCTTTGTTTAGGGTGAAATATAGATCATTGGAAAAGTATTGATGAGGATATTCATTTAGGGGGGGTCAATAAGAGCCTTTGGATATCATTGAAGTGTCTGATCATGAAAATATGTCGTTTAGGGCCTCAAAATGACTTTGAAATTTTGGGACCCAAAACAACTGCTTAAAATAGTAAGTTGCCAAAAAAATAGTTTTGAGCCAGTTGGACAAGGTGGGTGGCCACCGGTATCCTCATAGATAAATGATTCCTCCTTAGGAAAAAATGGTCTCCATTACATTAATTTCACCCATCAAATGATGAAATTTTAGTTGAATTTGGCCCCAGGTGAGCCGTTTGCCTTGGTGCAAGAGTTTCCTTGCTTTGACAACCCGATGAAGTTGGATCCTCTGTTGGTGAGTTCCCTTGACATGCGTTTCCATTATATGATTAGTGTATTTCAGTTCCATGCATTCATGGTTGAGATTTTTTGGCTTCAATTGTTCTTCTATCTTCGAGGTGTCTAATAATGGTGGAAAATGAGGTTGAAGGAGGTCCACATTGAACACTGGGTGCAAGCCAAGGAAGGGGGAAAGGTTGAGCTCAAAATCATTGTCACCCACAACCTTGGTGATAGTGTAAGGTCCATAACAGAGTGGAAAAATATTCCTATGAGGCCCTGTAAGTCATTATTTATGCAAGTGCAACCAAACGTTGTCTCCCACTTGAAACTAGTGTGGCACCCAGTGTTGATCATGGCACTACTTGTACTTGACATTGGGCTTTTGTAAAATATCCTGAACCTGTTGGAAGATGTACTTGATATTCTCAATTAACCAAGTGGATTTGTCAGTTGTAGTTGGAGGATGCGACAAGTCTTCCTTAGTGGCAACAAGGGGTAGTGCAACATACATGGGACCTAATGTCTTAAATCCCAAACCCACCTAAAAGAGGTTGTGGTCGGTTGAGCTATGTATGGCTCTATTGTAGTTGTGTTGAACATATAGAAGACTCTGATCTTAGGTGTGGTGGTGCTTGGAATTGTACATGCAAAGGATGTGAATGATCATCTAGTTGACGAGCTTGTGTCTTCATGAACTGCAATGACTTATGATCAGTGTGGATGAATGTCTCCTTCTATAGAATGTAATGCCTTCATTGTAGGAAGGACTGGAATATGGAGTATGTTTCTTTACTGTAATTAGGGTACTTACAGATGACATTTGATGGTGTCTCACTACGAGAGGCCATGGGTTGGTTGTGATAAGTGATGACTACTCCCATAGTATAGTCTAAAGCATCTATCTCGAACTCAAAGGGATTTTGTAGGTTAGGTAATGAAATCATTGGGGATGAACACGTGTGCTACATTAGATCATTGAAATCTTTCTATTGGAAGATGGCCCACATGAATTTTTCCTTACCATGACCCCTAGTTATTTGGCTAAGGGCCCATGCAATATGGGAGAATCCCAACACGAACATGCGATAGAAATTGGAAATGCCTAAGAAGATATGAATCTTAGTGAGCTTGGTTGGGGTTATCTAGTCACAGATGACTTGGATATTGGTTGGATAAACATGAAAATCATGTGCATAAACAATGTAGCCTAGGTACTGGACCGTGTCCATGCCAAGGAGAATTTTTCCAAGATGGCATATAGCTTGTGTTGTTGTAGGGTGTGCAGAACATGTTGAATATGTTGCAAGTGTTCTACCTAAGTCTTGTTGTAGATGAGGATTTCATCCATATACACCACCACAAAATAACTAGTGAAAGGCCACAATATATCATCCATCATCCTCATGAAATTTGTCGAGGAATTTGTCAAACAAAGGGCGTGACTAACCATTCAAAAATACCTTCTTTTGACTTGAAGGCAGTTTTCCATACATCTGTCTGTTCTATTGGGACATGATGGTATCTAGACTTTAGATCAATATTATTGAAGTATTTGTCCCCCTTGATCTGATTAAAGAGATATTCGATTTGGGGAATCGGGTACCAATTCCTGACTGAGATTTTATTTAGGGCTCGGTAATCAATCCAGAGTTGCTAGGTCTTGTACTTCTTTTGCACCAACATAATTGGGTTTCTAGAAGGTGATGCGTTGGGTCATATGTGTCCCTTGTGGAGCAGTTCTTTGATCTTACGCTTGATCTCCTTATTTACAAACAAATAGCAGTGATAGATTGACCCATTGAGTTTTTTTTCTCTAGTGGTTAGATTGATGGGATGCTTGACTTGATAGTGAATAGGTACCCCAGTAGGTGATGGGAATATGTATTTTTATTATTCCATGACCTTATCCACTTACTTCTGCTATGTGGAGAGGTCGGTCATGGAGGCCATGGATGTGAATGAAACATTTATCTTTCTCTAAGAGAGAATCATGAAGAATATGAAATTCCTGGTCTGATAAATGAGCTTCCTACATTGCTTGGTAGAGATCAAGGAAATAACACTAGGTGGGCCTGCATCAGGTATCTTATACAATTTCCTGTTCAAATTAATAATAACGCTACAAGGCCTAGAATCATATACAACATGACRTTTCCATAAATAAGGTTGGCCCAAAATAACATCACAAACTTCAAGGGGAGAAACATCACACAATACATCATCTTTGAATGGCTTGATGTCATATGAGAGGCAACAATGTTGGCTGAAGCAAATATCGCTTACTTGACAGAGACAACCAATTGTGTAGGGCTACGGGTGCATATTTTTCAGAAGGGATAGTAATTTGATGAACTTTGTTGAGATGAGGTTCTTATGGATACCACTATCAATGATGAAGTCCAACAGAGTTCCTTTCACCCACATCTGTGAATGAAAGAAGCACTCGCCTTCCTCTAGCTCATCAAGTTCACTGGGATGGATCTTGGTGGTAGTAATGGTGGCACTGGGTTCCTCTTCAATGGTATGTATCACCATTTCTAGTCCTAACTCAGAGTGTGAACCCACATCTGATTCATAGTATTTTACCTTAGCCACCAATGACTTCTTTGAGAAATAATCAGTACTATTATTCCAGGGACTCTAATGGAAGTTTCACCACTTCCCGATATCTTTCTTTGTTTTCCCATTGTCCTTCTTTTCTTACAGATTGGAAACGTTGTCCTGAGGTTGCCCATATTTTCTTTGTCCTTTGTTCTGGATGTTTGGAATTCCATTTCACTAATTCTATTTTGCGGGGTTCCCAGACCCAAACTGCCACATATTTTGTTTAATCTTCTTCTTGATTTTCACGACATATCGATAGGCCACACCCAAAGATAAGATATCCAAAAAATGCATTTATATCTAGATGTATCTATGCAAAATTCCACATCACTTGAGCACTAGATGTCGCTTAGAATATTTGATACTCATCTTGGTGTGCAAGGTATGGAAGACATTATTGAACTCTGACACTATTTGGTCTCTTTCCTATCGTAGTGTGGTCCATCTAGTATACAAGTTGTCATAAATTCCAACATGGTATTATTTTTCCTTAATAACATCCTTGAAGGAACCCCAAGTGGTTGCAACTGTATATAATTTGGATCCATATATTTCCTTTTTTTCACAAAAAGTCTCCCACCAATATTTGACATTGGGAACAGCCTTGAGGAGCACAAATGTAATATTTTCTCTATCGAAAAAGTTGTGGACATAAAAATACCCTTATAGAAGGTTTAACCATTTATCTACAACATCTGGATCTATTTGAAATTCAGATATAAAAATATAAAAAATGATATGTACCTTGAAGGGGGTGGAGCCTCTTATTGAGGTGGATGTGTTGCTTATTGACAAGCATCGAAGGATTTGTGCAAAGTTTTCCATCATCGTGTTCCTCTATCGCTCAAGAGATACCTCGAGAAACATTTTGAAAGGATCTCCTATCCCACCATGGATGGCTTATTGGGCATGCAAGAGGATTTTTCCTCAAGAGAAATAATCTCGATACCCAACTCTCTATATTTTGACCGTGTTGGTGACATGCATTAAAAAATGACAAAGAGTAGACTGCTTTGATACCACAAATCCGGATTTATGATTGGAACGAAATGAAACCATGGATTTTAAATATTAACAAAGAGACATAGTGAAAAATAACAAAGATACAACAAAACTTGACTTCCATTAAATAAGAAATATGTTGAAAACTATAAAATGCAAACTAAAAACAAGCTTGCTAGAATGGTGGAAACTTATCTCTGAGAAGATATGTGATGGCTACACTCATTTGAAATAATATGAGTAAAATGAGGCTTTGAAGGAATTTTTACAATAAACATGAATTAAAAAACCATAGACATCCAAAAACCTAACCCTAGGAGATGAATCTCCAAAAGTCATGTGGGCCCCGTTGGGCTAAGTTAGTACATCAACTTCTCGGGGTTGTAACTTTTTCATACAATCTTTGTTTAGGGTGCATGATAACTTGTTATAAATGTATTGATGAAGAGATTAATTTAGGGGGGTCAATAAAATACATGGGATATTATTTAGGTGTCTGATATGTTGATTAAGGTTGGTTGTAATTGATGTCAACCCTTGAAGAAAGTCTGGTAGGGAATTCTGTTAGCACAAAGGTTTGGGTAATGGAACCAAGGCTGTTTCATGTATAATGGTATGATTTTTAATATATTTTAAGGTAATAATATTCTATATGGATATTACATGTCATTCCATTTTCATTGGTATTTGGAACGTCACATAACTCCTCACGGTTAGAGGGTTATGGCCATGAGAAGTTGAAGAACCTAGGTTTGGGTAATGGACCTAAGTTTGTTTGATGGATAATGGTATGAGTTTTGATATATTTTAAGGTAATAATATTATATATGGATATTACATGTCATTCAATTTCTGATGGTATGTGGAACGTCACATAACTCCTCACGATTTCAAAGTTATGGCCTTACGAAGTTGGAGGACCCTCATATGTCATCAAAAAGCCTCAAAAGGTCAAAGTAGTCAAAGTGCTTTAAGAGATTTTAGAAGATAAATAATAAAGTGAAGTGATGAGTGTACTATAATTCAAAGTAAATACAAAATAAATTATTTAAATAATAATTTAATGGAGAAATTAGAAGTGGGTTAACCCTAAAATAAAGAAAGTGGGCAAAGTGACCTAGAAGATGCTTTTAAGGAAGCTATTTGGAGAGTATAAATAAGAGGAAAGGCTCTCTCATTTTATATCACACTTGAGAATATTGAATATATATATGTGACTGAGGTAACCAAACAATATCTAAGCCGAATTTTAGAGGGAAGGTGAAGAAAATAAGGTAAGAATTCAAGAGAGGGTAAATTATTTTGATGATGCTTTCTAAGGTATTTTATTTACAGGTCATCTCACCATTTTAGAACTAATTTTTTTTCTAGAATGATTCAGACCGTGAAATTGATATGACATTGAGGAAACATATCCAAGTGTTTTTGGTAAAATTTTTAGCTTGTGGGTCGTTGTATGTTTGGAGTTACACTCCGTGGAAAATAGGGTTTGTGGCTAGTCCTGAAACTAGTCTAAAGCAAGTGTTTCAAGTAAAAACCTCATAACATATCAAAATTCAGTAAGACAAAATGTGTTGGTTAGAGTACATTCTTTAGTATTATGTGTAACATTTTCTAATACATTCAACAAATATTCCGTGTGGTGCATGCTATAGAAGGTCACTCTCTAGAATAGTCCAAAATTCAACAAGGTATGCCATTTTTGTTATAACAACTTTTCTGAGAGGTTCCAAGTAGTGACACCTGGATGAATTGCATAAAACAAACTAAAGGACATTTTGTACTATTTTTAGATCTTTATTCATTTCAGGTACATAGTTATGATTATTTCATGTTAGGGTTGTTGACTAATCCCAAACTAGTCATGTGAGACTAAAGAAAAGGTTGATGAAAATGCTAGTCTCTTCTTTTGAAAGTTAAGGAAGGTTTGAAGGTATGCAATCATATACACCAGGTCTATTACAGAGTTACAAATCAGATTTGGATGATGAAATTGATGAGGGATTTTGGTTGAGGTACATGTTGGGTACATGGTTGACACAAGTAGTTCAGGAGTTGGCACATACATGAGGTGTATAGTTGATGATGTTGGTACATCTTGATGAGTCATATTTGATGAGTAGTTGATACAAGATTTGTACATAATTGGTACATGGTTAGAGGCACTTGTTAGTATTATTGTTGACAAATGGTATATGGATGATGTAGCATATTTGTATTCGTATATTATTAGAACCACATATTGATCTTGGTGATGATTATGAGTTGTTTTGTTATCCTTGGTTGATGAACATATTTGAGAGTTTTCTTGGGGATTGATCTTGGTGAGTAGATATGATTTGGTTGATAAGATTGATGAGACAGGTTGTTGTGATAGGTTGTTTGGATAGGTTATTGTGACATGTTAAATGTATAGGTTTTGTGCATGTTTGATGCACTTGTTCATGGTATAGGTTGAGGTACAGGTTTGGTACATGTTTGTTGCACTTGTTCATAGTATAGGTTGAGGTATAGATTGGTGCATGGTTAATGCACTTGTTTATGGTACATGTTGACTACAGGTTGTTTGGTACAGGTTGGTGCATGGTTGATGCACTTTTTTATGGTACTGGTAGATTACAAGTTGAGGTACAGGTTGAYGTATGGTTCATGTTATTGATACAGGTTTACATCAGTATATCTCACAGTGATAGTGTGATAATGGTTCCATCATTCTAATTCTACGTCAGGGCGGTTGGACGGGGAAAGTAAAGGTGGTTTTAGCCACCTTCTGGTTGTAGCCAGAGAACATAGGGGGTTGTAGCGTCCTTMTGGTTTTATACAGAGAATTGGGGAGTTGGATCTTTCTTTAGGTTGTAGAATTAGAAACTAGGGGGTTGAAGCATCCTTCCAGTTGTAGCTAGAAAACAAAGGAAGTTGGTGATTTCAATGAATGTAATTCTTAAAGACATATAAGAAAAAGAAATTGTGGTTTTCTCCCTCTTTGGGTTTACACGTAAAACACTGGTGTACTATGTATGAATGTGATTTCTCATTTGTTCATTGTTTATTTACTCTGCAACTATTGGATGATAATGCTACATTGATATAACACATGCATTTTATGGTGAAAAAGGATTAAATTGATCTATTACTGATTCACCCCCCATCTCAGTAATCCAACAATTGGCATCAGAGTGGGTTCCTTTAGGACACAGTTTAACCACTGGAAGGAGTTCATGGATTATTCTGAGAATGGAGTATCGATTTTTAATGGTCAAAATGGTTTTAATTATGAGATGTGGAGAAGAAGGATGAAATTATTTTTAAACGTACAGAGACATTATATTTGGCTATCAGTTGTTACAGGATATGATAGTTCAAAAAGGGAAAAGACTGCAACCAAGAAAGAATTCAAGAAGAATAACAAAATAACAATGGATTTCATCTGGGAAGGATTACCTAATCTGATAAGAGAAAAGGTTGGTAAATGTTCATCATCTAAAGAAATTTGGGATATGTTACATGAAATATATTCTTCACCCATCGCAGATTCAGAAAATTCGAAAGAAGATGCAAATATAGAACAAGAAGAAAGATGTTCATCATGTCAGACAGATTCAGAAGAGGAAGAGTATGAATAAGAAAAAGTTGATTATAGAGAAAAATTGATTAGTTCAATTGAATATCTAAAGAAATAAAGAGAATAAAACAAGTCATCCAAGAAAGAATTGATGAAGCAAAAGGAAAATGTTCAAGGTTCCGGAAAAGATCAGAAGGTCATCAAGAATTTAAGAGCTCAATTAGAAGAGGATATAAGAATTGAATAAACTCTAGAATATCAAAATAAATGTTTAAAAGCCAACATAGTAGCACAAAAGGAAGAACAAGAAAAGAGAGAAAATATACAGATGGATCATCTCAAGGAAAGAACCAATGAATTAAACCAACTTGAGGAAGAGTTTGGTCAAGAAGAGAGAAGACTAGAAGAAGAAATAATTACATTGAAAATCCAACTTGAAGAAGCAAATAGAACAGAATAGGTCATGAAGTCTTAGATAATGAAGAAAGAAGAAGAGATTGAGAATCTTGAAGAAGAAGTTGTCACACTAAGATTGAAAATCGTTAAGCTCAACAAGAACGTTGAAGAGACAAGCAATTTCTGCATCAATTGTAGAGAATGAAGAGAAGCACTCTGCATTGATAGAAAAAAAGAATGAAGAAAAAAKAAAGAGTTATGAATAAGTACTCAAAGGAAGGAATCATGGTCAACCAGAATCTAAGAAAATTATTGAAGATACGTCTTCAAGAAGACCATTCATGTTCAAGCCACAAAGGAGCTTCAATCGTGATCATGATTAGTCAAGGAAGAAATTCAAAAGGACTACACCACAAATAATATCATTCACTCCCAGGTATGCAAATTTCTTTTATGGTCATTTTTTTTATTGTACTAATTGTGGACATAAGGTTGCAAATTGCAGAGATTATAAAAGAAATGTTCAAGCAAGAAGTGCATATGTGGCCCCACATAACATTGAATGTTACAAATGTCATAACTATGGACACATAGCTAGTGATTGTAGAAGCATCATCGATACTTCCATGAAAGAGAACAATGATATCAGATATAAGAAAGTATGGATAAGAAAACATGAAGAACATGTGAACAAAGACCAGGTCCCAGAGATCAGAATATTGGAAATAAAACAAGATGAGGAAATTTCTACAGAGAAAAAGAAAGATGTCAGATATAGAAAGTTTTGGAAAATAATTGAAAGAAAAAAAGGAGAGGTAAATAAGGAACAGGTTCATGATATTGTACTTTCAGTAATTGTAGTGAAAGATGAATCCATAGATATAAATAAAGAAGTCAGAGCTCAAAGAGATGATGAATCTACCAATGAAGATGATGATGAATCTACCAATGAATATGATGATGAATACACATCAGAGTATGAATTGTTCTAAGCCATCCAACTTAGAGACTCCTTGGTAATACAAATATTAGATAGGGGGATTCTATGAGATAGTTGTAACAAACCAAGGAACCATCCTTCGAGTAGCTTGCAGAGTTGAAGAAGACAGATACAGAGCAGTCAATTAGCATAAGTACAATTTGATGGATTAATCAAGACTTCATGATTGTATAGTGATAAATGGGTGAGCATTATGGAAAAATGCGTAAGTATATTCTTGGAGAGTATGGATGAGAGCATGGATTCATAGATTGGTTCAAAGAGTGATTCAGAGACAAAGGAACATTATCATAATGGATGATAATTACACAGGAAATGGATTGAACAGTGCTAATGGATTCCAAATTGACAGATATTTTTGGACACATGTAGTGCATACATCAGTTCACACTTAAAATAGAGTAATGCTCAACAACAATAATGAAAAAACTCCCTATGAAATATGGAAAGGAAGCGCAAAAAATGACCTCCACATCAAGGTAACTCAAGGTAATATTTTATTAATTGAAATTTATGTTGATGATATTGTTTTGGAAGTACTAATGACAGGTTAAGACATAAATTTGTAAAGGATATGTAGAATGAATTTGAAATTTCATTACTTAGAGAAATGTCCTTCTTCTTGGGCATTCAAATATGTCAAAGAAACCAAGAAATTTTTATTCTCAAACTAAGTATATCAGAGAAATGCTAAAGAGGTTTGAAATGAAAGATTCCAAACCAATTACCACTCCTATGCAAACTAGTTGCAAGTTGAGCAAAGATGGTGATTCAAAGTCTACATAATAGAGGCAATACAAGTCAATGATTGGTAGCTTACTATATGTGGCAACATCTAGACCATATGTAATGTAGGAAGTTGGATAGGCGGCATGATTTCAAGAAGCACCAAAGGAATCACATGTATTAGTAGTGAATAGGATTTTCAGATATCTCAAAGGAACAAAAGATTTTGTATTATGGTATCCAAAAGGAAAGGATCTATCACTTATTTTCTACACAGATGCATATTGGGAAGGTTGTATTGATAACCGACAAAGAACCAGTGGAGCAACGTTCTACTTGGGTGACTTTTTAGTATCATGGCTAAGAAAGAAACAATCATCAATATATTTATCTACAGTCGAGGAAGAGTATATTGTAGCAACAACATGTTGTACATGGGTTCTATGGATGAAATAAAATTTGGCAGATATACAGGTTGAGTATGATAAGCCCATTCCAATCTATTGTGATAATACAAGTGCCATCAGTATCTCAAAGAACTTGGTGATGAACTCCAAAATGAAGCACATTCCAAACAAGTATCACTTTCTACGAGAACAGGTTGTAGAAAAGAACATTAGAGTTGAGTATGTGGGAACAAAAGAACAAGTGGCAGAGATATTTACAAAACCACTTCCACGGGAATCCTTTGAGTATCTTCATCAGAGACTCAGAGTTATTTATACTCCAAAATGAATTATTTTGAATGCTTATATTATATGTCTTAGATGTACACAAGGAAGCACCATAAAGAGGATAGTTTAGGTTGGGAGATTAGATAGTTCAGTTAGTGGGAGCAGCCCCAGATGAAAATATACCTTTTTCATTGATGACAAAGGGGGATAGATTTATTAGATGTAGAGGACATAGGCATGACTCCAGGGGGAGCAATGGTCACGGAGATGCAGAGGATAGAGGCACGGTTCCAGGGGGAGCATGAGTTATAAGACTTTAGTATTTCATGACATGTATTCAGTATTGCATCAGAGTGTTTCCATAAATTCCAAAGGGGGATATTGTTTATTAAGGTTTTTTTTCATTGATGTCAACCCTTGAAGAAAGTTTCATAGCGAATTATGGTAGCACAAAGATTTGGGTAATGGACCCAAAGTTGTTACATGTATAATGGTATGAGTTTTAATATATTCGAATGTAATACTATTCTATATGGATATTACGTGTCATTCCATTTCTGGTGGTATGTCGAACGTCACATAACTCCTCACGGTTAGAGAGTTATGGCCATGAGAAGTTGGAGAACCCAGGTTTGGGTAATGGACCCAAGTTTGTTTGATGGATAATGGTATGATTTTGGTTATATTTGCAGTTAATACTATTCTATATCGATAATACATGTCATGCCATTTCTGGTGGTATGTGGAATGTCACATAACTCCTCACGGTTTGAGAGTTATGGCCTTACGAAGTTGGAGGACCCTCATATGTCATCTAGAAGCCCCAAAAGGTCAAAGTAGTCAAAGTCATTTAAGAGATTTTAGAAGGTAAATAATAAAGTGAAGTGATGAGTGTACTATAATTCAAAGTAAATACAAAACAAATTATTTAAATAATAAATTTAATGGAGAAATTAGAAGTGGGTTAACCCTAAAATAAGGAAAGTGGGCAAAGTGACCTGGAAGATGCTTTTAAGGAAGCTACTTGGAGAGTATAAATAAGAGGAAAGGCTCTCTCATTTTATATAAAACTTGAGAATATTTAATATATGTAGGTAGTTGAGGTAACCGAAATATATCTAAGCCTAATTTCATAGGGAAGGTGAAGAAAAGAAGGCCAAAATTCAAGGGAGGATAAATTATTTTGTTGATGCGTTCTAAGGTATGTTATTTACAGGTCATCTCACCATTTTCATAATAAATTTTTTTATAGAATGATTCAGACCATGAAATTGATAGGACATTGGGGAAACATATCCAAGTATAGGTGGTAAAAATTTCAGCTTTTGGTTCGTTGTATTTGTCGAGTTACACTCCATGGAAAATAGGGTATGTGGCCAGTCCTGAAACTAGTCAAAAACAGGTGTTTCGGGTAAACACATCATAAATTCTTCATAATAGATTGAAATTCAGTAAGAAGAAATGTTTTGGTTAGAGTATAGTCTTTAGTATTCTGTGTAACATTTTCAGATCCATTCAAAAAATATTCCATGGGGGGAACGCTCTACAATGTCTCTGTCTAGAATAGTCCAGAATTCATTAAGGTATGCCATTTTTTCTATAACTCGTTTTCTGAAAGGTTCCAGGTAGTGACACCTGAAGGAATTCCATAAAACAAACTGAATAACATTGTGTACTATTTTTAGATCTTTATTCATTACAGGTACATAGTTATGATTATTTCAAGTTAGGGTTGTTGACTAATACTAAACTAGTCATGTGAGACTAAAGAAAAGGTTGATGAAAATGCTAGTCTCTTGTTGTAAAAGTTAAGGAAGGTTTGTATGTATGTGATCATATACACCAGGTCTATTACAGAGTTACAAATCAGATTTGGATGATGAAATTGATGAGGGATTTTGGTTGAGGTACATGTTGGGTACATGGTTGAGACAAGTAGTTGATGCGTTGGCACATACATAAGGTGTATAGTTGATGATGTTGGTACATCTTGATGAGTCATAGTTGATGAGTAGTTGATACATGATTTGTACGTACTTGGTACATGGTTAGAGGAACTTTTTAGTATTATTGTTGACACATGGTTTATGGATGATGTAGCATACTTGTATTGGTATGTTATTAGAGCCACATATTCATTTTGGTGATGGTTATGAGTTGTTGTGTTATGCTTGTTTGATGCACATCTTTGAGAGTTGTCTTGGTGATTGATATTGGTGAGTAGATCTGATTTGGTTGATAAGATTGATGACACATGTTGTTGTGCTAGGTTGTTTGGACAGGTTGTTGTGACATGTTCTTTGTACAAGTTTTGTTCATGGTTGATGCACTTGTTCATGGTACAGGTTGAAGTACAGTTTTGGTACATGGTTGATGCACTTGTTCACAGTATAGGTTGAGGTACAGGTTGGTACATGGTTAATGCACTTGTTTATGGTACAGATTGACTACAAGTTGTTTGATACAGGTTGTTGCATGGTTGATGCACTTGTTTATGGTACAGGTTGATTACAGGTTGAGATATAGGTTGATGCATCGTTGATGTATGGTTCAAGTTATTGGTATAGGTTGTTTGGTGCAGGTTGATTGGTACAGGTTTACAGCAGTATATCTCACAATGATAGTGTGATAGTGGTTCCACCATTCTACTTCTACTTCAAGGTGGTTAGATGGGGAAAGGAAAGGTGGTTGTAGCCACCTGCTAGTTGTAGCCGAAGAACATAGGGGGTTGTAGCCTCCTTATGTTTCTAGCCAGAGAATTGGGGAGTTGGATCTTCCTTTAGGTTGTAGCCTGAGGAACTAGGGGGCTGGAGCCTCGTTCCAGTTGCAACTGGAAAACAAAGGAATTTGGTGCTTGCAATGAATGAAATTATTATATACATATAAGAAAAATAATTATGTGGTTATATCCTTCTTTGGGTTTCCACGTAAAACACTGGTGTATTGTGTATGTGTGTGATTGCTCATTTGTTCATTGTTTATTTACTCTGCAACTATTGGATGATAATGCTACATTGATATAACACTTGAATTTTATGGTGAAAAGGGATTAAATTTCTTTATTACTAATTCACCCCCCCTCTCAATAATCCAACATGATCGTGAAAAAACATCTTTTCGGCCCACAAAATGGCCCCAAAAGTTTAGGACCCGAAACATGCAAAAAAGATGTTTTCATCCAGTTGAAAATGGTGGGTGGCCACCAAGATCCTCCTAGATTAGTATGAAATTCCTCCATTATTTTATCATACCAACAAAGAGCAGCCTTCAAAGAAAGCAAGTAACTTAAGAAACTTTTTGGGGTCATGTGTAAAATTATTGAATGATAAAAATTATTTATAAGTACTGTAGAGTCTATTAGAAAAGTGTAAATCTAGGGAAGAAGGGGTAAGGACAATGAATCAAGTCCATAAGAAGAGAATAACAAGTAGGTAATTTAGGTAGAATGTTGTTATATCCCTAAAATGCCCTACCTATGCATACATGTCATTGACCTTCCTACTTGTAGAATTTGCTAAATCATTGATAAGGAACTCTCTTTAAATTTTTTTTTTTTGGAGCATGTACATTCCTTGATGCACTACTGCCCACATACATACTCATATTGATGCACTATTTCTCGTGTACATACATTAGTTATTGCATTACATCCCGTGTACATACTCGCATTGTTGCACTACTTCCTGCATACATACTCAGGCTAATGCACTACTTCCTGCATACATACTCGAGTTGTTGCACTACTTCCCATGTACATACTTAAGTTGTTGCATTATATCCTGAGTACATACGTAAGATTCATACTAAACAACCCACATTTTTCTCTAAAAGTTCGAAAAATTAAAAACTTGCAAGGAATTCAGTGAATTTTAGAGTCTATAGTCGGTTTCCCAACCAATTCATCTATTGTACCCCGTCCCCAAAATAAATAAATATCCTTTTGTCATATAAAAGGAGGTATTGAGGTATCATTTCACAACTAAGCATTAGAACAGTTAAACTCTACCCAATTTTTATTTCCCTCCTTGCCCAACTATTTGTAACCTTTTCTTAGTTCTTGCCTCAACATTCCCTCTCTAACCTTTTTCTCCCATAAAATCCCTTCCCTTCCATTGGAGTGATCAACAGATTGTGAGAGAAGGMATTTGGAAGGTGCAGTTGGAGAAAATTTAAGAGGATCCTGGACCAGGTTTGTGCGGTGTTGACCTGCAAAGGTTGAAATTTACAATCTTTGAATATTGAATAAAAGAATATTTTTCCCTGTCCCAAATGATATCTTTATGTATTTTATTTTATTTATGCATAATAATTTATWTCTAACCCTAATTTATGAATATAGATAGAATATTGGTAGCCATTTTTTCCTAATATTTGATCCAGGTCATCTTTGGGAGGAGACCAACATCCAAGGAAGCAACAAAGCTTGAGGAAGTAAACATTAAATGTTTGGATCAAAGGTATTTCTTATGACTTACTCTTCTATCATTTTCCATTCATTTGTGTGGAATGTTTGGGGTAGTGTAGGAATTAGATTGACTTTTAAGGGAGGGATTTCTCTATATATACTTAGAATCCTGGTATAGTTATAAGGGGATTTTCCCGCTAGCAGAATTGGCGACTCCAGTAGGGAGTCTCTATAGGGTTTTATAGGGAGGTTTTTTGTGTTTTTAATCAGCTTCTTGATTTCCTTTGGAGTTTTAGTCAAGTTTTCAGAGTCTTCTAAGGGTTTTTGGTCACCTACAAGGTGCCTACCAACTTTCACTGCCCTGTCAGTCTTCCTAGTATTTTTCTTTTTTGACAAGTCTCAAAAGTGTACATGCTCTTCTTTGGCTCAACCCACATATATACGCACCCTCCACAGTAGGTAGTCCATGTACGTATGTAGTTTGTTGGTGAAACATCCCACATTTCTATATCTTGAAAATGTTTTTAAAAAGAAAGGTCTTTCTCTTTCATGATAGACGTTTAGGATTCCAGGGATTTCTTGGACCTTATAGGGTCTTTGTTTTTGGCGTTAGCTTGGGTTAAAGATTCAGTTTCAAATTGTTTCTTGGTTATATTTTTATTTCCGTAGAGGTTTAGAGTGAACTTTCCATTTTTAGACCCTCCTTTGGTTTCTATTGAGTCCCTGCGTTTACGTAGTTGGTATAGGTTCTGAGTCTATTTTGGGTTCTTTTCTCTTTTTATCTTGTTTTTTATTTGAAAAAAAAATAGAAATAATCCTCTTGTATGTCTATTTTTCCAATCATTTTCAGCTTATTTTTAGCTTGATTTTTAAGAAAAATGAGTTGCATTTTAAAAAAACATTCCCCCTCATGGTCGTGAATCGTGTATTCATCAGTTTCTTTTAACATCTTTTGTTATTTCTTCTTTGATTGAAAGAAAATATAAAAAAACCTTGTTTTTGAGGTCTCTTTCTTTCTTTGCATTTGCTTTGCATTGTTATTTGAAAAAGAAAATGAAAATTAGCGTAGTGTTGTGTTTTCTTCTCATCTTGAAAGCATTTCAAAAGAAAAATAAGAAAGAAAATCCTTCTGTTCGAGTGTTCTTATCAGTTTCATTTTTTGCAAGAGTCTTAAACAACATCAGTTGGACATTCACATTCTTTGCGTAAATCAAGACTAAAAAATTGATGCTTAACTTAAAATATATTAATTAGAATTTCTATTTGTAGGGTTCATTGACTAGTTTAGGATTTTAAGGCCTTGAAATAGGTGTCAAGAGGAAACTCTTTAAGGCCATTTGAAAAAAACATTAGAATATGATATAGGGAGTGTCTAAAGTCCAACATTGTAAGAGTTAGTTGGGACCCCCCTCTAACACAGGGGATAAACACGAGGTCACATGAGGAAAGGTAGAGGAGATTACCCCTCCAAAGATAGACCAAACATAGTGGGGATTGTATATTTAGGGTATTTTTGGGGAACAATATTGATCGCATTTGCCTATGGATATTCGTGGACCTGGAATCTGTTTGAGATCCTCATTTTCCTTCTTGACTAATTTCTTTCGGAACCCTTAAAGGGCTTCGTACTTGTTATCCTACTCATTACGATTAGCTCGACTGTCAATTGTACCCGCATGGTGACTAACTGTGAGCTGGAAAATTAGTTTCCTATTTTTACGGAATTATAGAGGTGACTGCACAGGTATACCACGGTACCTAGGGCAGACATCAAGTCTCTCTTCGTAGAGTATACCCAGAGGGTGCTTCCGTGTTCGAGTTACACTTGCACCGGTAAGTTTCTCTAGTGTTGATTAGTGTAACTGTCCTTCCCACTAGTTAGTTGTCTTCTTGATTTTCCTTTAGTAACTTTTAGTATGTACTTTGTGCTCCCTATTTTTCCATAGTGATTTAGTGAGTCATTGGTTTGGGTCTCTGACCTTAAGTGGGAGACTGCCCACTCCACCAGTCGTGAGGAATGTTTGGTCTTCCACTTAGAAACCTGGAGTCGCCTCTTTATAGGCATTGTTTTTTATACCATTGGTTTTCCAGAGTGAGTGTGTGAGACTTTTACGGACTTCAACGATACCGCAAGGGGAGAACCTGTGCATAATATATTCATGGAAAATTTTCCCGACAATACCAACCAATGAACCCCTTCCTAAGGGGATTCTTGTTCTTTTCCTTTCTTTGAAAATGTTGGTGTCCCTTTGATGGCCACTTTGTACATTCCTGGGTTGAAGGTGGGACTACCGGTTTGGTTGGGTACCATTCCAAATGTCCCAAATTCTCTTGACGCTTCTTATTTAAGAAACATATGTCATGGAAATCATGTGGATGTCCCTTCATCAACAAAGTATTCTCATACTCCTTCTTCCTTCTCTAGGGAAAGTATAGCTACTAATAACCGAAAATCTAAACGACATAAAAAGAGGAAGAATAGGAAGAAGAAGTCACTAACCNCCAACCAATGAACCCCTTCCTAAGGGGATTCTTGTTCTTTTCCTTTCTTTGAAAATGTTGGTGTCCCTTTGATGGCCACTTTGTACATTCCTGGGTTGAAGGTGGGACTACCGGTTTGGTTGGGTACCATTCCAAATGTCCCAAATTCTCTTGACGCTTCTTATTTAATAAACATATGTCATGGAAATCATGTGGATGTCCCTTCATCAACAAAGTATTCTCATACTCCTTCTTCCTTCTCTAGGGAAAGTATAGCTACTAATAACCGAAAATCTAAACGACATAAAAAGAGGAAGAATAGGAAGAAGAAGTCACTAACCTCTATGAGTCATGTTGGAGATAGGTTGTTGACCTCTGCAAGTCATGTCGAAGACCAACACTAAGCCTCTGGAAGTCAATTTTTGGGAAAACAACCAACCTCTTCTATTCATGTTGGATATAGGTCAACAACCTCTACGAGTCATGTTGAGGACTAACACCCAGCTTCTGCAAGTCATGCTGGGGGAAAAAGTCTAGTCACTACTAGTCATACTGGCGATAGGTCTGTAGCCTCTATGAGTCATGTTATCAACCAATCACTAACCTCTGCAAGTCATGTTGGAGATGTGCAACCAACCATTGCAAGTCATGCTAGCGGCACGAGTCTTGTTAATGCAAGTCATGTTGACGACAAATAGCTAACCACTGCTAGTCATGCTAGGGGCATTGATTCTGTTGATAAACCTATATGGATAGGATATAATCCTAATTTCCCTTGTAAGCATTGAAAGGGAGATCACATTACTCATTTATGCCTATACCTTCCAAAGGTATGAATATTGTGGTCCCTATCTGCAATCATTTTTTATTCTGAGTCTTATAAGGTTTCCTCACAACCTTAACATACTCAACCACCCACAGGATGGGGTATGCTACCTTCAATCCCACCCTTGGACTTCGTACTCTTACCAATACCTTGTTTCCCTAATAAGGATGCATAAGATAAAATATTTAAATACATGCACAACAATATCCAACAAGCATGCATACTCTAATATTTAGTTAAACGATAATTAAAATACACAGTGGAATACATTCATAAACACATAATAATATCACAACAAATAGCACTTATCTTTATAAAAAGGCGACAACAACTCGTTGCAGACCAAAGATGTTCCACCCAACCACAGACACCCCTGGTCCAAATCTCAACAGCAGTGTCACCCCCGAGCCAGGGATATGAATCCACAAGGATAGTTCCAGAGTGTTCTTGGGTTTAGAAACCAATCATCTCTCAAGCTCTCAAAGGTTCCGCAACACCCACATCAATCCAAGTACCCACCTCTCTTCCACCTAGACTATACCACCCAAGAGAATAGACCTCCACCCTTATCTACCACGCAGTCCCTTAGGCAGTCCTTCTCCTTTCTCTAGGGCCTCTAGAACAGCTAGTTCAAAATCTCAATGATGGAACTCTCATAACTTGCAATTGTGAGAAAAACAGGGCATAGGCCAATGCATCTCAGACATGCAGGCCCCAATTCATGGTTGGATTGCACCAACGACCATTAAGCCAACTATCCCATGGCTAATCTTTAGCAGTTTGATTCTCTTTCCCAAGACAAGATGTGGATGAGGATGGATCAATGAATGGGTGAGTGAGTGCATGAAAGTGTGTGAGGGAAATGAATGAACATACAAGAAAATTAGCGAACAAACCATCAGTCGAACCCCCCCATCAGACCATAGGAAAGTTTAAGTAACTTTGTGGGGAATCAAGAACCTCCTGGCCTTCCCCAAGAAGCTCATGTAAACAATCTATTACACATCAAAATTGTTCAGATGGATAAGTGTCGCATTGTCCCTATCAACTGTCGTAAGTGTCGCATCTTCCTTATCAACTTTCGCAAGTGTTGCAAGTTGATCATTGGTGTCGCAAATGAAGGTCAGACATGATACCGTGATAACGACACTAAGGAGGAACTTATGACACCTCATATGACTAATTTGAAGATCAAGAACTGATCCACTGGAATCAAATAGCTCTTGACACTTGAAAGAGGCCTTGAAACACTAGTTTGGAGGGGGAGCGCTCCCCTACTATAGCTGTTGAAGCGCTGGCGCTCCTCTGCTATGATTCAAGGAGTGTTATAACACTCCTTAGGCCCTTCTGGAGGAGCGTTGCTCACTTTAAGAGTGATGGTGCTTTCCCAAGGCACAACACAAGCGCTACAACGCTCTGATACCTCTTTTGGGGGAGCGCTCCCTAATCTGGGTCAATTGTTAGCCCGTTGAGAAGAATAAGGGAAGGAACATTCGAGATTAGGAGGCTGTTGTGCTTCAATTCTTGTTCTCATCAACAAATCCCTGATCTATGGAAAAGGTTCTCAACTGGTTCTAAACATAACTCAAGAGGTTAGGCCCTTCCTAATCTATATAAATAGGCTCTATGATGGTGGAAAGGGGGAAGAATTGGATATTTGAAACTTATGATCTTGGAGGAAACTTACAGTCAGCCGAAGGAGATTGATCAGGGAAGCTGCTATTATCCAGGTCTTGGATCTTTCAGGCAAGGGTTAGATGAAGAGGACTTGACAAAGCTGTCGCATTCGCATCTACGATTGTAAGTACTGCTATCGTTATTCTCATTAATATGACACACTTGGCCTGTTTATTTCTAGTTTGTGTCTAATGTTACATGAACTTATCATTTAGTGATAGATCTGTTTTCAAGCTAATGTCAATAGAGTAGGAAGTGGTCGTATCTTGTTTTTCCCATAGCTCTCAGCGAGGAGCAAAGGATTGGAGCGCAACTCGGAGCGTGCAGGGACAAACGTCGATAAAAAGGTACTTCTATCATCCTTCCTTCTCATGTGTTAGTTTAGATAGATTTGAGAGAAATTCAGTGTCCACGTTAAGCACTTTTCTGTCTAGGGATAAGGTCAAGCCCTAGAGGTTGATCTACTTGTTCGCAGGCAAATTTTCCTACAACAGAAACTGGCGACTCCACTGGGGAGATAGCCTCAATTCAAAACCTCTTGTTTGGATTTTTCTACTCATTGACCTTGTTCTATCCCTTGATTGTTTCAGACCTGGTTTACCCCTCTTTGATTAGTTTCATGAGCTGATTGGCTCCTTACCTTGTCACATTCAGCATATTTGTCAAGTTCAAATCTCAATTTTTGAAATTTTTTGACATTTCTGGGACTTTTAGACCCTGGCGCCCCTGACCTGGTGTTATCAGAGTGCCAATGCTTATTGTAGCCCTACACAGAGTGATATAACTCTCTTTTCCCTTGGCAACAGAGCGCCAGCCTCCTTTGGCCCAGAAATCTTCCAAATTTACATTCTTTTGGATTTCTGCCTCTGTGATTATTCTGCTGAGTGATCTTGAGAGTCAGTCTTTCTTCCTTTTAACATTGACATCTATATTTTTGAGGAATAAACACCTTGTTGATTGGATCTTGTAACCTTCTTCACCTTTTTTCATTGAGTTTTTTCCGGTTGAGTGAAGCATGGAACCTATGCATTGTTTTTCTTTTCTCTGAAATTGAGCAAAAACCCTGGTGAAGGTCATCAAAGGTCTACAGATCTCTGTATCTTGTTTTCAGTTGAGGTCATTTATTCTTCAATTTTTTCTTTTGGGTGCGAATTACTTTGTTCTTTCCTCTTTGGTTGTTTCCTCTTTTTCTCTTTTTCGTTGATTGATATGAAGCGTGTATTGTTTGTGTTACTCTTGCTTATGCTAGTTTGGTCTTTCATTTATACCAAGAAAATAATTAGCAGAGATAAGCATTGTGATTGTATTGATCATCATCCATACGCAAACAATAAAGATACTTTCGTGATTGATTGAGCATGTTAGAAGGAACTTGAAAAGTTTTTCATTACATTATAATTTGATTGAGAAAAGAATCGTTTGAGAGCATTCCATAGTTGTGCTTGTTGGTGAAAGAACTCTCTCTCTCCCTTAGCTAGATGTTCATTGAAAGAAAATGATTGCTTATCATGCTTGATGCACTCTTTAGGTCAGAGTCTTAATTCCATTTGTTTCACTTCCATGCACCCCTTTTTGCATAAAGAACAACCACTAAAATCAACGTTAATTAAAAATCATCTAGAACTTTTTCTTTGATAGAATCCTCCACCAATAGTAGAATAGGTGTAGTACTTTGGATCAGGGCTGTGAGCATAACTCTCCAAAGTTTCTAAAATAAACATTAGCATCCTGAGTTAGCGAGAGTAAATCCAGTTATCGTATGAGTCTGCCTGGGATCCCCCTCTCACACAGGGGTTACCCACAAGGTTGCATTCAGGTGAGCTACGGGGACTAACCCTCCATGGTTTAACTATTTGTGGTGGTCTGATCATATTATGGGGGTCACTTTGAGGTAAATCCACAATTACTGCGTGGAAGCTTCTTAGTTGATTTCGGGCTTGATACC
>JASDQU010014502.1:103795-120689 GCA_032191745.1 Picea mariana | reverse complement strand
GATGATGAAATTGATGAGGTCTTTTGGTTGAGGTACATGTTGAGTACATGGTTGAGACAAGTAGTTGATGAGTTGGCGCACATACATGAGCTGTATAGTTGATGATGTTGGTACATATTGATGATTCATAGTTGATGAGTAGTTGACTCATGATTGGTACATAATTGGCACATGGTTGGATGCACTTGTTTATGGTACAGGTTGATTACAGGTTGGTGCATGGTTGATGCACTTGTTTATGGTACAGGTTGATTACAGGTTGGTGCATGGTTGATGCACTTTTTGTGGTACAGGTTGATTACAGGTTGAGGTACAATTTGATGCATGGTTGATGCATGGTTCATATTTATTGGTATAGGTTTACAGTGGTATATATCACAGTGATAGTGTGGCAGTGGTTCCATCATTCTACTTCTACTCCAGGGTGGCAGGATGGGGCAAGGATAGGTGGTTGTAGCCACCTTTCGGTTGTAGCTGGAGAACATTGGGGGTTGTAGCCTCCTTCTGGTTGTAGCCAGATATTTGGGGAGTTGGAGCTTCCCTTAGGTTGTAGCTTGAAAAACTAGGGGGTTGGAGCCTCCTTCCAGTTGCAGCTGGAAAACAAAAGAAGTTGGTGCTTCCAATGAATGTAATTCTTCAAGACATATAAGAAAAGGCATTTCGTCATTTTCTCCTGATTTGGGTTTCCACGTAAAACACTGGTGTACTGTGTATTTGTGTGATTGTTTATTTATTACTGCTCATTATTGGATAGTAATTCTACATTGATATAACATTTGAAGAAAAAGGATTATAATTACATTATTACTTATTCACCCCCGCTCTCAGTAATCCAACAGTTGGTATCAGACCAGGTTTCTTCAGAAATCAGTTTAACCACTGAAAGGTAGATCATGGAAAGTACCAACTCATATAAAAATGGAATACCACAGTTTGATGGACAGAAGTATGATTTTTGGAGCATAAGGATGAAGGCATATATATAGGCACAGGGATTTCAAGTTTGGCAATCAATTGTAGATGGATACACAGCACCAGCAGTTCCACCAACAAATGAAAAAGCAGTGAAACTCGGTGAGAATAATTCCAAATCCATAAATGCACTTTTGAATGGTCTCGGTGATACAGTATTCACCAAAGTTGCACATTGTAAATCTACTAAAGAGATTTGGGACAAGATTCGAAATATTTATGAAGGAGATTCAAAAGTCAAAACAACAAAGCTTCAAACTTACAGAGGTCAATTCGAACAACTAACAATGAAGGAAGATGAAGATATCGCAGCCTACTTCTTACGGGTCGATGAAACAATGAATGCAATCATAGGATTGGGAGAAGAAATCGAAGAATCTGTAATTGTTCAAAAGGTACTAAGATCTCTTCCTATGAGATTCAACCCTAAGATATCATCACTAGAAGAAAGATTGGATATAAACTCAATAAGCATGGACAAACTGCATGGAATCTTCACAGCATATGAGATGAGAACTAAATAGGAAAATCCAGATGTAAAAGAATCATCCTTCAAAGCATCCAAAAGATCAAAGCAAAAGAAAAAGGAACAAGAAGAATATAGTAGCAGCAGTGAAGTCTTGGAAGATGATGAAGAAGTGGCCAACTTCATCAAAAGAATGAACAAGGGAACCAACGGTAGGTACAGAGGTAAGATTCCTTTAATTTGTTTTAATTGTGATGGTATTGGTCATTTTGCTAACAAATTTCCTCATAAGAAAGCAAACAAACATATAAAGGTAAAATAACTACAAAGAATTTTTTCAAGAAAAACTTTTGCACCAAAGAAGACATATCATCATCAAATGAAGATGAAGTTAGTGACAGTGAAACAGGGAGAGTTCTATTCATGGAATTAGAAGACTCTGATAAAGAAGACTCTGAAGAAGAATATGAAGAAGCATATGAAGAAGAAATTGAAGAGGAAAAAGTTGACTTTCGAGAAGAATTAATGAGTTCCATAGAAGTTATCACAAGAGAAAAGAAGAAAAACAAGAAACTGCAAGCATAACTAGATAAGAAAAAAGACACTCGAGAACTAGAACAAATTATTACAAAATTGAAGGTTCAAATAGAGGAAGATAAAAGAATTGAAGAAGCACTCAAAGAACAGCTAGAAGGAAAGGACGAGATCATTGGAAACCTGGAAGCAGAGATTGTCACACTAACAAAGGATATTCAAAAGAAAAATATGCAGAATAGCTCAAAAGTTTTGGATGACATTATTAGCAGTCAAAAATCTTATCTTGACAAGTCCGGACTTGGATACAATCAAACAGAAAAGGGATCAATCTCCAAAACAACAGAGCAAGAAACAAATTCAAAAAGTTATGCAGAAACAATCAAAGGGGATAAAAAGATATACAAGGAAGATTACAGGGACACTCCTCCACCGAGAAGATTCAGATTTGAGAATCAACAACAGATAGATAGGCCTCAAGAAGAAGAAGGATTCATAAGAGTGCCTCCTTTCATAAGATCTTCAACTACCAGGTATCGAACTATATTTTTTGGTTTATGTTATGCTTNTTGAGAGCCATACACAAAGGGATTATTCAAGAAGACCTAGTGAAACACAGAGAAGAAGTTACAATAGGTTTGAATCCTTGAGCACTGAAGTGGAATGTTACAAATGTAACAATTTTGGACACATGGCCAAAAATTGCAGAATGACAATCCCTCCTAAAGAACCTCGATAGAGTCACAAACAAGAATCTCAGAAAATGACATGGCTAAGAAAGAAAGATCAGTATAGAAATGAAGAATACACAGTCGCTCTACAAGCTAAACAGAAGAAACATGGTTGGTATGTTGACAGTGGATGTTGAAAACACATGACAGGTAATAGAGACAAGTTTCTTACATTACGAGAGGAAAGAGATGGATCAGTCTCCTTTGGAAATGATGATTCATCCAAAATCATTGGAAAAGGCACAGTCTGAATTTGGAACAAGAATGAAAAGGCAAAAAATGTTCTACTAGTAGAAGATATGAAACATAATCTTTTAAGTGTCAGTCAAATGTGTGACCAAGGTCATAAAGTTAATTTCGATTCACAAAAGTGTGAGATAAGAAAAGAAGGTTCAGGGAAATTGGTCTCTACAGCTGCAAGAACTTCAAGCAACATATATGTGTTAAGAAAAATTGGAAATGAAAAGTTGAGATGGAATTGCTACAAGTATCTGAACCACTTTTGTTGGCGATCACTATACAATTTTCCTTGTGTATTTATGTACTATACAGGATTATGATCAATGTGGATGANAAGGGAAATTGGTCGCTACAGCTGCAAGAACTTCAAGCAACATATATGTGTTAAGAAAAATTGGAAATGAAAAGTTGAGATGGAATTGCTACAAGTATCTGAACCACTTTTGTTGGCGATCACTATACAATTTTCCTTGTGTATTTATGTACTATACAGGATTATGATCAATGTGGATGATTGTCTCCTTCTCGATAATGCAATTCCTTCATTGGCGAAAAGCTTGTATGATGGAGTACATTTATTTTTCATAAGTGGGGTAATTACGGCTTATATCTGATACTGTTTCACTATGATAGACCACGAGATTTACATGCTGAGTGAGAATTGTGCCCACAACATAGTTTGAAGCATCTGTCTCAATATCAAAAAGTTGGTGTAGGTTAGGTAATGAGAGCATTGAAGATGAGCACAAGTATTTCTTAAAATCATTGAATGATTTTTTTTGCAACTGGCCCAACATGAATTTTTTCTTTCCACCACCCCTGGTTAGTTGGCTAAGGGCCCATGCAACATGGGAGAATCCCAACACAAACCTGCGATAGAAATTGACAAGGCCTAAGAAGCTTCGAAGCTCAGTGAGTGTGGTCAGGGATGGTTAGTCATGGATGATCTAGATATTAGCTATATTGACATGCACCCCATGATCATCCACAATTTAGCCTAGGTAGTGGACCATGTTCATTCCGAAGGAGCATTTTTCCAAATTTTCATATAGCTTGTGTTGTCGCAGAGTGTGCAGAACCTATTGAATATGATGCAAGTGTTCAACCCAACTCTTGTTGAAGATGAGGATGTATTCTAAATAAACCACCACAAAATAATTGGTGAAAGGCTTCAAGATATAATCCATCATCCTCATGAAAGTTGTGGGAGAATTTTCTAAGCCAAAGGGCATGACCAACCATTTAAAAACACCTTCTTCAGACTTGATGGAAGTCTTCCATAAATCGGTTTACTCTATTGGAACCTGGTGGTAGGAGGAATTCATATCAATATTACTAAAGTATTTCCCCCCCCCTTGAATTCATCAAGGATATTGTCAATTCATGGGATTGGGTACCATTTCCTAACTGTGATTTTATTTAGGGCTCGAAAATAAATGTAGATTCATTGTGTCCCATCTTTCATCTACACAAGGATGATTGGGCTTCCATAAGGTGACGAGATTGGGAGGATGTGCCCCTTTTCAACCATCTCTTGGTTATGGTTCTTGATTTAATCATCTTCTGATAGGGAAAAACAATAGACTATCCCATTAGGTAGCAGTGCACCATGGGTCAGATCGATTTAGTTCTTGACCTAGAAATTAAGAGTTACCCTAGTGGGTGAGGATAAGATGTATTTTTATTCTTCCATGACCTTATCCACTTGCTTCTACTGCATGGAGATAACTTTCATGGAGGCCAAGAATGTGGCTGCCCCCTTCTGCCCACTTTGAGTTCGGAAGACAAAGAGGAAAAAATTCCCTTTCTGAGAGATGACCTTCCTGCATTGCTTGGAAGAGGTCAAGGAAATGACAGTAGATGGAACTACTTCCAGTATCCTGTATAATTTCATATCCAAAGTAATAAGAACACTATGAGGCCTAGACTCATATACAACATGATGTTTTAATAAATAAGGTTTTCCCAAAATAACATCACAAACTTCAAGGGGGAGACATCACACAATACCTCATCTTTGAAGGGCATGATGTCATAGTCTAGGAGACACTTTTGGATGATGCAAAGATAACTCCCTTGGTGGAGCCATCCGATGGTGTACATATGTGGGTGTGGTGTTGTCGGTAGATCCAACCTCTTGATGACCTCCATTGAGATGGCACAATAACCCTTCTTGTAGATGAAAATTAGTGACAGTTGTGTTTGTTCCTAGCATATGGTAGGTAGTGTAAAAGTTAGGATCTCTCTCATAGAGTTGGGGCCACCTTGAGGTCTCAAGTCCATAGGAGTGTAGAACCATGGTTATTGTTGCAACTAGAGGTCAACTAAGGCATTCAATGATGTGATTGGTTCTCCCTATATTATACTTTATGCTGATATGGAACGACTGCAAGTAAGTGGAACACTTATGATGGTGATCATTCTGCAATTTTCCTTCTGTTTTCATGAACTGTGGAGGCCTATAATTAGTTTGGATGATTATGTTATTCCCAAGAATGTAATTCCTCCACTAATGTTAGGCTTGTACAATGGAGTACATTTATTTTTCATAAGTGGGGTGATTATGGAAAGTATATGATAGTATCTCTCTATGATAGGGAACTGGATGTCCATGTTGAGTGATAGTTGTTCCCACAACATAGTATGAAGCATCTATCTCAATCTCAAAAAGTTTCTACAGATCAAGTAATGACAACATTAGGTTTGAGGAAAAGCGTTGCATCAAATAATCGAACTCTTTCTATTGCAACTAGCTCCATAGTACTTTTACCTTTCCACCACCCCTTTTCACTTATCTAAGGCCCCATGCGATTTGGGAGAATCCCACCACGAACCTGTGATAGAAATTGGCAAGGCATAAGAATATTTCATGCTCAGAAAGTGTGGTTGAGTTTGTCCAGTCACAGATGACTTGGATCTTGGATGGATCAACATGAAACCCATGCTCATCAACAATGTAGCCTAGGTAATGCAACATGTTCATGTCAAAGGAGATCTTTTCCAATTTTTCAAATAGATTGTGTTGTTGTTGAGTGTGAATAATCTGTTGAATTTGTTGCAAGTGTTTGACCAACTCTTGTTGAATATGAAGATGTCCTCTAAATACACGACCATGAAATAATTGGTGAAGAAATGAAACATATCATCCATCATTCTCATAAAATTTGTTGGGGAATTTTTCCAGCCAAAGAGCATGACCAACTATTCAAAAAGACCTTCTTTAGACTTGAAGATAGTCTTCCATACATCGGTCTACTTTATTGGGACCTAGTCGTAACCAAAATTCAAATCAATATTACTAAATTATTTCCCCCCTTGATATGGTCACAAAGAAAGGCAATTCATGAAATTGGGTACCGATTCATGAACATGATTTTATTTAGATCCTGGTAATCAATGCAGAGCTGTAAGGTCCCATAATTATTCTAGACAAGCACAATTGGGCTTCCACAAGGTCATGACCTTGAGTGGATGTGCCCCTTTTCAAGAAGCTCTTGTATTTCACACTTTATTTCATCATTTTATAATAGAGAGTGGAGATAGACTGGCCCATTAGGTATCTTTTCACTGTGGGTCAGATCGATTGAATGATTGACCTGACAGTTCATATGTACCCCAGTGGGTGAGGAGAAGATGTAATTTTCTTCTTCCACGACCTTATCCACTTTCTTTTGTTGCATGGAGATACCTGTCATGGAATCCATGGATTTGGTTGCAACCTTCTGCTCACTTTGACCACAAATTACAAAAAAGAAAAAATTCCTTGTCTGAGAGATGACCTTCGTGCATTTCTTGAAATAAATCAAGGAAATGGAAGTAGATTGAACTACCTCGGGTATCCTGTATAATTTCCTATCCAAATTAATAATAAAACTATGAGGCATAGAATCATACACAACATGACATTTCCATAAATAATGTTAACCCAAAAGAATGTCACAAACTTCATTGGGCACGCCATCACACAATACCTCATATTTCAAGAGCTTGATACCATAGGCCAGGAGACAATATTGGTTGGTGTGGAGATCACTCCCTTGGTGGATCCATCCGATGGTGTACATATATGGGTGTGTTGTTGTCCGCAGAGCAAACCACTTGAAAACCTCCACTAAGATGAGGTTCTTTTTGGTACCATTAGCAGCTATGAAGTGCAGTGGAGTACCCTTCACCCACATATGTGAAAAAAAGTGGCACTTGCATTACTCTGGTTCATTAAGTTCACCAAGATGTACCTTGGTCATGGTAACAATGGTGGCACTAGTTTCTACATCAGTGATCTCTCTCCCATTTTCTGGTTTTGACTCATAGTTGGACCCCGCATATGATTCAGAGGCTTGTACCTCAGCCACCAAGAACTTCTTTGAGCGGCATTCAATATTGTTATGCTACAGGATCTTATGGAACATGCTCCACTTCGCAGTGTCCTTCTTTTTATTCACATTATCCTTGTTTGTTTCCAGTTTGGACTAGTTGTCCTAAGGTTTTTCATCCTTTCTCTAACCTTTTGTCTGTGGGTTGGCTCCACCTTTTCCCTACTTCTGCTGTGATGGGTTCGTAGACCCAAACTGTCATTTCTTTTATTTAAGCTTCTGCTTGATTTTGACATCATATCAATAGGTCATTCCCAATGATGAAAAGTCTAGAAAAACCATTTATGTATAGATGTATCTGTGTATACCATTGTGTTACTTCAACAACATATGTCACTCATAGTCTTTGATACCCATCTTGGTGTGCAAGGTGTGGAAGACATTGGTGAACTATGGCACTGTTTGGTCCCTTTCGCATCGTAGTGTGGTCTATATTGTATATAATTTGTCATAACTTCTAAAAGGGTAGTATTGTTCCTTAATAACATACCTGAAGGAACCTCAAGTGGGTGTGACTATAGAAAATGTAGAACCCTTTTTTTCCTTTTTCTCATAGAAAGTATGTCACCAATCTTTGACATGGAGGATGGCCTTAAGGAGCACAAATGTAATATTTTGTCTGTCAGAAAAGTTATGGACAGAAAAATATTGTTCTAGAAGGTTTAACCATTTGTATACAACATCCACATATATTTGACTTCAAATATAGGAAAATCAAAATTGATATGTACGTTGAAGGGGGTGGCACCTCTTCTTGAGGAAGATGCTTCACCTATTGGCAGTCATCAAAGTATTTGCGCAAAAGTATCCATCATCTCGTTCCTTTTTCAAAAGAGGGTTTCCTCGAGAAATAGTTTAAATGGATCTCCTTCCCCATTGCCTCTCTTTTCTTCCCCCATGGGTGGTTGTTGTGTTCGGATATGTCGATATGTGGTATGTTGGTACATTAACTTCCCGAGGTCGTAATTTTTGCATACGATCTTTTTTTTAGGTGCGTGATAGACCATTGGAAAGGTTTAACTAAGGAATAAAAACTATGCAATCAAAATATAACTTCATCTACATTATGACTATGGAGGGCCCAAAAGACGTTGTTTAGGGCCTCAAAACTACCTCAAAATTGTAGGACCCAAAAAGCTAGAAAAAACTACCAAGATGAAAAATATAAATACAAAGATGAAAGTTGTATGTGATCTAGTTCGAAGAGGTGAGTGGTCACCAATATCGACCTATATCAATCCTCCCTCCTTAGGAATAAATGGTCTCCATTGTGTTGATTTCCCCCATCATATGAGGAAATTTCTGCATAATTTTTCCCTGGGTGAACCACTTTCCTTAGTGCAGGAGCCGACCCACTTTGAAAACATGATAAATATAAAGTTTCTATTAGTGAGTGACATTTAAATGTGGGTCCATGATATCATCAGGGGATTCTTGTTCCATGAATTCAGGGTTGAGCTGTCAACGATTATGCTATCTCTGAGGTGTCAAATAATGGTGGAAAGTATGGCCAAAGAAGGTCCACATTAAACATTGGGTCCAATCTAAGGAAGGGGGGAATGTTGCGATCAAAATCATTGCCACCCACAACATTGGTGATGGTGTAACAACCATAGAGGAGTAGACAAAGCTTCCAATGGGGTCATATAAGGAGTTCTTTCTGCAAGTGCAGCCAAACTTTTTTTCCCACTTGAAACTTGTGTGGCACCCAATGTTGATCATGGCATTGCTTGTACTCAACATTGGACATCTACAAAATATTCTGAACCTATTACTGTATCTGTTGAATTTTTTCAATGAACCGAGTGGCTTTGCTGGCTTTGGTTTGCACATGGGATGACTCTTCCTATGTGGATGCAAGGGGTAGTGAAACACCCATGGGACCCAATGATTGAAATCCCAAACCCACCTAAAAAAGACAGTGACTAGTTGAGATATGTATGGATCTATTGTAACTATGTTGAACATAGGGAAGACTCTCATCCCATGTGCATGAATGCATGAAATTGTACATGTGAAAGATATGCACGATCATCCTATTGAATACCTCAATTTGGCCATCCATTTGGGGGTGGAAGGAAGTGGATTTGGTGAGCTTGGTGTCCAGCCATGACCAGAGGTGCGACAAAAAGTTGCTAAGGAACCGAATTTCCTGATCTGAGATGATGGTTTATGGTATCCCAAAATGTACCCACACTCATTCGCATAATATCTTCATAGTGGACTCTACTGTGATGCTCTTCTTATAGACGACCAAAATCACCATCTTGGAAAATCAATCAAAAACCATGAAAGCATAGTCATTTCCCTATTTGGTTGAAGGGAATCCCGACATTTAGTCCATCAAGATAGAGTCTTAGGGCTTATCGAGAGTAGGAAAAGGGGTGTACATGCCTTTTTCCTTAATGGATGGTTTGGCAATGGCATAGGCTTTGCAGGACCTCATATACTTGTTGATATCCTATCAACATTTCAACGAATATAAATGTTTCTAAAAAACTTTCATTGTCTTTTCTATGCCAAAGTGTCATGCCACCAGAATGTAGTGAGATTCCCAAATCAACTTCATTTTCTCAAATGATGAAACACATAGATGTTCCCAATATCACAATAACTCATCCTACATATGGAAATCAATGATAGTTGTGTTTTTTCCCAACATATGATCGATAGTGGAAAATTCGGGATCTATCTCATAGAGTTGGGCCCATCGGGAGGTATCATGTTTGTAGGACTATAGCACCATGGTTAGTGCTACAAACGGAGGTCAACTAAGGATGTCAACAATGTGATTGGTGCTCCATGTCTTATAATTGATGTTGAGATGGAATTACTGCAAGTATGTTGACCACTTCTAATGGCAGTCATTCTAGAATTTCCCTTGTGTTTGCATGAACTACAGAAGCTTATGATCATTGTGGATGACTGTGTCATTCCTGAGAATGTAATTTGTCCACTAGTTGTAGGATTGTACAATGTAGTACATTTATTTTTCGTAAGTGGGGTGATTATGGATAGTATGTGATAGTGTCTCACTATGACAGGCCATGGGATGTCCATGCTGAGTGGAAATTGTGCCCACAACATATTCCGAATCATATTTCTCAATATCAAACATATATTTCGTATTGGGTAATGAGAGCATCGGGGTTAAGCAAAAGCGTTGCTTCAAATCATCAAAAAAAAATTGTTGCGACTAGCCCCACACAACTTTTACCTTTCCACGAACCCTTTTTGTTTAGATAAGGGCCCATGTGATGTGGGAGTATCCCAACACGAACCTGTGATAGAAATTCACAATGACTAAGAAGCTCTGAATCATAGTGATTGTGGTCAGGTATGGCTAGTCACGAATGACCTGGATCTTAGCTTCATCGACATGCACCCCATTCTCATTAATAAAGTATCATAGGTATTGGAAAATGTTCATGTTTAAGGAGCATTTTTCCAAATTTACATATGGTTTGTGGTCCCCCAAGTGTGAAGAACATGTTGAATGTGTTGCAAGTGTTCAACCCAACTCTTGTTGGATATGAGGATGTTGTCTGAATACACCACCAAAAAATAATTTTTTAAAGGATTCAAGATATCGTCCAGCATCCTCATGAAAGTTGTTGGGGTATTTTTCAAGCCAAAGGGCATGACCAGCTAGTCAAAAATACCTTATTAAGAATTGAAGGCAGTTTTCCATACATCGATGTGCTCTATTGGGACATGGTGGTATCTGGACTTCAGATCAATCTTACTAAACTATTCATCCCCCTTGATTTGGTCAAGGAGATCGTCAATTCAAGGAATCATGTACAAGTTCTTGACTCTGATTTTATTTAGGACCTGGTAATCAATGCAGAGTCTCGAGGTCCCATATTTCTTCTACACAAGCACGATTAGGATTCCACAAGGTGATGACCATGGGAGGATATGCCCCTTTTCAGGAAGCACCTAGATCTCACACTTGTTTTTCTCATTTTTTAATAGAAAGTGGATATAGACTAGCCCATTGTGTAGCGGTGTGATAAGGGGTAGATTGATTGAGCGCTTGACCTAACAGTGTAGAGGTACCCTAGTGGTTGTGGAGAATATGTATTTTTCTTCTTCCATGACCTTATCCACTTGCTTCTATTGCATGGAGAGACTTGTCATGGAATCCATGGATGTAGTTGCAACATTCCACTCACTTTGACCACAAATTATGAAGAAGACAAACTTCCTTGTATGAGAGATGACCTTCCTACATTGATTGGAAGAGATCAAGGAAATGGAAGTAGATGGAACTACCTCGGGTATCCTGTATAATTTATTGTCCAAATTAATAATAACACTGTGAGGCCTAGACTCATATACAAAATGATGTTTCCATAAATAATGTTAACCCAAAAGAAAATAACAAAATTCAATGGGGGTGACATCACACAATACCTCATGTTTGAAGGGATTGATATGATAGGCCAAGAAACATTGTTGGCTTACATGGAGATCACTCCCTTGGTGGAGCCATTTGATGATGTATAACTATGGGCGTGGTGTGTTCGGTAGAGACAACCACTTGAAAACCTCCGTTTAGATGAGGTTATTTTGGCCAACACTATCAATGATGAAGTGAATTGGAGTAACCTTCACCCACATCTGTGAATGAAAGAGGCACTCACCTTCCTTTGGTTCATTAAGCTCACTGGGATGGACCTTGGTGGTGGTAATAATGATGGCACTGGTTTCTGCATCAATGATCTGTATCCATTTTTTTGGTTTTAACACAGATTCGAATCCCACATATGATTCATAGGATTTCACCTCAGCCACCAAGAACTACTTTGAGAGACATTCAACAGTCTTATTCCACGGACTCTTATGGAACTCATACCATTTCCCAGTGTCTTTCTTTGTCTTCCCATTATCCTTCTTTGTTTTTAGTTTGGAGAAGTTCTCCTAAGGATGTCCATCCTTTCTCTACCCTTTTTTCTATGGGTTGGGGTATCCTTTTCCTTGCCTCTATTTTGATGGGTTCACAGATCCAAACTATCACATCTTTTGTTCAAGCTTCTACTTGATTTTGAAATTATATAGATAGGTCATTCCCAATGATGAGATGTCCAAAAAATCCATTCATTTCTAGATGTATCTATGTTGACCGTTGCATTACTTGAGAACCATATGTCACTCATAGTCTTTGATACTCATCTTGGTGTGCAAGTTATGGAAGACATTGGTGAACTCTAGCATTGTTTGGACCCTTTCCTTCTGTAGTTTGGTCCATCTTGTATATAAGTCATCATAAATTACAACAGGGTAGTATTTTCCTTAATATAATCCCTAAAGTAACCCCAAGTGGGTTCAACTACAAAAAATGTAGAACCCTCTATTTCCTTTTGCTCATAGAAAGTCTCCCACCAATATTTGACATGGAGGACAACATTAAGGTGCAAAAATGTAATATTTCCTCTGTCAAAAAAGTTATGGACAAAAAATTAACCTTCTATAAATTTTAACCATTTGTCGACAACATCTACATATATTTTACCTTCAAATATAGGAATATCAAAATTGATCTATACCTTCAAGGGGGCGACACCTTTGCTTAAGGAACATGCGTCACCTGTTTGCAGTTGTCGAAGGATTTGTGAAAAATTATCCATCATATCATTCCTTTCTCGCGAGAGACATTCCTTGAGAAATAGTTCAAAGCGATATTCTTCCTCATAATATCTCTTTTCTTCCCCCATAGGTGGATTTCATATTCGGAGATTTCGATCTTGAAAAGGCTCAACTGGTTTGAGTCCCAATTTATTATACCCTGACCTGGTTGGGGGAATGCAAAGAGAAACAAATGAAGAGTATACCGCTCTAATAACACTGATCTATATTTATGAGCAGAACAAATTGAAACATAGATATATAACATTAACATAGATACAAAATGAACAATAACAAAGATACAGTGGAACTTAACTTCTATTCAATAAAGAAATCTTTTGAAGATATAAAATGCAGAAGGAAAGCAATCTTGCTCGAATGGTGGTAGCTAATCTCTAAAAAGATATGTGGTGGCTATGAAAATTCATCTAATAACATTACAATGAGGCCTCCAGGCCTTTTGAGCATCCATAAGTAAATAGAAAACCCTAGAGATCCAATAACCTAACCTTAGGAGATGAAGCGCCAAAAGTCTTTTGGGCCTTGATGCAGTAAGTTGGTACATAAACTTCCCATTGTCGTAACATTTGCATGCGATGGGGTTTTTAGGCGCACGATAGCCTATTGTAAACTTCTACCCAAGGAATACACATTATGGCATAAAAATCTAACTTAGTCTACAATGTGACTGTGGCGGACCCAAAAAACTCTATTTAGGGATTGAAAATTGCCTCGAAAGTTTAGGACCCGAAAAGATAGAAAAAAACTTCTAAGATGAAAATTATAAATACCAAGATGAAAGTTATTTGTGATATAGTTGGAAGAGGTGGGTGGACACTAATATCCACCTAGATCAATCCTCCCTCATTAGAAATCAATGTTTTCCATTGTGTTGAGTTCCCCCATTAAATGAATAAATTTCTATTGAATGCCATGGGTGAGCCAATTCCCTTGGTGTAGGAGCTTCCCTGGTTTGAAAAAACAATAAAGTTGAAGATTCTATTGGATATTTCCCTTGAATTTTGTTTCCATATATAATTAGTGGATTCTTTTTCCATGTAGTCAGGGTTGAGATCTTTTAGTTTCAACTGTTGTTTTATCTCAAAGGTGTCTAATAAGTGTGGAAAGTATGACCAAAGGAGGTCCACATTAAACATTGGGTGAAATCTAAAAAAGGGAGGAATGTTGAGGTCAATATAATTATCATCCAAATCCTTGGGGATGGTGTAAGGACCATAGTTGAGTGGATGAAGATTTCGATGGGGTCCTGTAAGGTGTTCTTTCTACAACTAAAACCAAACTTTATCTCCCACCTGAAACTTTTGTGGCACCTACTATTGATCATTGAGCTATGTGTACTTGGAATTGGAGTTCTACAAAATATCCTGAACTTGTTGGCGGATGTGTTGAATTCATTCAATGAGCTGGGTGGATTTTTTGACTTCAATTTGCGTATGGGGTAGTGCATTTTTCGACTTCAATTCATTTATCGTGGATTCTTCCTGTGTCGGCACAAGGGGTAGTGCAACATCCATGGGATCCAATGGTTGAAATACCAACCGCACCTGAAAAGGACTATGGACAATTGAGATATGTATGGATCTATTGTAAGTATGATAAACATAGGGAAGACTATCATCCCATGTGTGAGGATACTTGGAATTTTACATGCACAAGATATGCATGATCATCTTGTTGACGACCTCGGTTTGGCCATTCGTTTGGGGGTGGAATTTCATGGATTTGGTGAGCTTGGTTTCCAGCCATGACCAGAGGTTGGACTAGAATATTGTGAGGAACCAACTATCCATATCTCAGATGATGGTTTTTGGTATCCAAAAATGTACCGAGACATGTTTGAATAAGAGATTGGTAGTGGCCTCTGTTGTGATGCTCTTCTTGTAGGAGACCATAATTTCCATCTTAGAAAATCGATCAAGAACCACTAAAACATAGTCATTTCCCTACTTGGTTGAAGGAAGTCCCAACATGTAGTCCATCGAGATGGATTCCTAGGGCCTGTTGGGACTAGGTAGAGGGGTGTACATGCCTTGTTTCTTAATTTTGGGTTTGGTAATGGCGTAGGTCGTGCAGAAAATTATATACTTTTTGATATCTTGTAGGAGTTTCGACCAATAGAAATGTTGATATGACATTAGCACTGTATTTTTTACACTGAAATGTCCCACCAATCGACTGTAGTGATCTTCCAAAATCAGCTTTGCTCGATCATTTGATGGAACATAGATATGGAATAGATGGGACGAAACCTCATCCTATACATGAAAATCAGTGACATTTGTGTTTAGTCCCAACATATGGTAGATAGTAGTGAAGTGGGGATATGTCTCATAGAGTTGGGGCTGCCCAAAGATTTCATGTCCACATGAGCGTAGCACCATGGTTAGTGTTACAACTGGAGGTCAACTAAAGCAGTCAATGACACGGATAGTTTTCCCTATCTTATACTTAATGTTGAGATGGAATTGCTACAAGTATGTGGACCACTTTTGTTGGCGATCACTATACAATTTTCCTTGTGTCTTTATGTACTATACAGGATTATGATTAGTGTGGATGATTGTCTCCTTCTCAATAATGCAATTCCTCCACTAGCGACAGGCTTGTACGATGGAGTACATTTATTTTTAATAAGTGGGGTAATTACAGATTGTATCTGATATTGTTTCACTATGGTAGACCATGAGATTTCCATGCTGAGTGAGAATTGCGCCCACAACATAGTCTGAAGCATCTGTCTCAATATCAAAAAGTTTTTGTAGGTTAGGTAATGAGAGCATTGGGGATGAGCACAAGTATTTCTTAAAATAATTGAATGATTTTTGTTACAACTGGCCCAACATGAATTTTTCCTTTCCACCACCTCTGGTCACTTGGCTAAGGGCCCATGCAATGTGGTAGAATCCCAACATGAACCTGTGATAGAAATTGACAAGGCCTAAGAAGTTTCAAAGCTCAGCGAGTGTGGTCAGGGCTAGCTAGTCACGGATGATCTATATCTTAGCTAGATCGACATGCACCTCATGATCATCCACAATTTAGCCTAGGTAGTCGACCATGTTCATTCCGAAGGAGAATTTTTCCAAATTTGCATATAGCTTGTGTTGTCGCAAAGTGCGCAGAACGTGTTGAACATGCTGCAAGTGTTCAACCCAACTCTTGTTGAAGATGAGGATGTCTTCTAAATAAACCACCACAAAATAATTGGTGAAAGGCCACAAGATATAATCCATCATCCTCATGAAAGTTGTGGCAGAATTTTCTAAGCCAAAGGGCATGACCAACCATTCAAAAACACCTTCTTCAAACTTGAAGGAAGTCTTCCATAAATCAGTCTACTCTATTGAAACTTGGTGGTAGGAGGAATTCATATCAATATTACTAAAGTATTTCCCCCCCTTGAATTCATCAAGGATATTGTCAATTCATGGGATTGGGTACCATTTCCTAACTATGATTTTATTTAGGGCCCGATAATAAATGTAGAGTCGTTGGGTCCCATCTTTCATCTACACAAGCATGATTGGGCTTCCATAAGGTGATGAGATTGGGAGGATGTTCCCCTTTTCAAGCATCTCTTGGTTATGGTTCTTGATTTAATCATCTTCTAACAGGGATAAACAACAGACTAGCCCATTAGGTAGCAATGCACCGTGGGTCAGATTGATTGAGTTCTTGACCTGAAAATTAAGAGTTGCCCTAGTGGGTGAGGATAAGATGTATTTTTATTCTTCCAAGACCTTATCCACTTGCTTCTACTACATGGAGAGAAATTTCATGAAGGCCAAGGATGTGCCTACCCCCTTCCACCCACTTTGAGTTCAAAAGACGAAGAAGAAAAAATTCCCTTTCTGAGAGATGACCTTCCTGCATTGCTTGGAAGAGGTCAAGGAAATGACAGTAGATGGAACTACTTCCAGTATCCT
>JASDQU010014502.1:73692-103320 GCA_032191745.1 Picea mariana | reverse complement strand
AAAATAACATCACAAACTTCAAGGGGGAGACATCACACAATACCTCATCTTTGAAGGGCTTGATGTCGTAGTCTAAGAGACACTTTTGGATGATGCAAAGATAACTCCCTTGGTGGAGCCATCCGATGCTGTACATATGTGGGTGTGGTGTTGTCGGTAGATCCAACCTTTTGATGACCTCAGTTGAGATGACTTTCTTCTTGCTACCTCTATCTATGATGAAGTGCAATGGAGTACCCTTGACCCACATCTATGAATGAAAGAGGCAGTCACCTTCCTTTGGTTCATCAAGTTCACCAAGATGGACCTTGGTGGTGGTAGAAAGGGTGGCACTAGGTTCTTCATTAATGATCCATCTCCATTTTTCTAGTTTTTACTCAAAGTTGGAATTCACATCTGATCCATATACTTCCACCTTGGCCACAGAGGACTTCTTTGAGTGACATTCAATGATGTTATGTTAGGGGTTCTTATGGAAATCACACCATTTCCCAGTTTCTTTATTTGTCTTTCCATTGTCCTTTTTTGTTTGTAGTTTAGATTGGTTTTCCTAAGGTTGTCCATCCTTGCTCTGCCCTTTTTTCTGTGCTTTGGGCCACCTTTTCTCTTCTTTTGTTGTGACGGGTTTGCAGACCCAAACTTCCACTTCTTTTGTTTAAGCTTCTACTCGATTTTGACAACATATTGATAGGTCACGCCCAACAAAAWWTTTTCCAAAAAATCCATTTATGTCTAGATTTATCTATGTATACCACCATAGTACTTGAGTACCATATGTCGCTTAGAGTATTTAATACCCATATTGGTGCACAAGGTATGGAAGAAATTGGTGAACTCTGGCACTATTTGGTCTCCTTCCTACCACAATGTGATCCATATTGTATATAAGTCATCATAACTTCCAACAGGGTAGTATAGTTCCTTAATATCATCCCTGAAGGAACCCCAAGTGGGTGTGAATACAAATAATGTAGAACGCTATGTTTCCTTTTTCTAATAGATAGTCTCCCACCAATATTTGACATGGGGGACGACCTTAAGGAGCGCAAATGTAGTATTTTCTCTATCAGAAAAGTTATGGATAGAAAAATACATTTCTAGAAGGTTTAACCATTTTTATACAACATCCGCCTCTATTTGAACTTCAAATATGGGAATATCAAAATTGATTTGTACCTTGAAGGGGTGATGCCTTCGCCTGAGGAAGATGTGACTCCTGTTGGCAACCGACGAAATGTTTTCTCAAAATTGTCCATCATCTCTTTCCTTTGTCACGAGAGGGATTCCTCGAGCAAACATTTAAAGAGATATCTAGCTACATAATATCTCTTTTTCTACCCCATGGGTGGTTTTGAGGTTTGGCGAGGTCTATCTTGCAAAGTCTAAATAGGTTTGAGTCCCAACTGCTTTTACCCTGACCTAATTGGGTACATGCATAGAAAAACAAATGAAGCAAAGACCACTCTAATACAAATGATCTTGATTTATGAGAGGAATGAAATGAGACACATTTATATAATAGTAACACATATATATAGAGAACAATAACATAGATAGAGTGGAACTTAACTTCTATTCAATAAAGAAATATGTTGAAATTGTAAAGTGTAGAATGAAAGCAACCTTGCTCAAATGGTGGTAGATAATATTTGGAAGAGATGTGCGGTATATACACATTCATCTAAGCACATTACAATGAGGCCTCCAATAACTTTTAGCATCCATAAGTTAAAAAAAAACCCTAGACATCCAAAACCCTAAACCTAGTAGATGAAGCACCAAAATTCATGTGGGCCCCAATGGGGTAAGCTCATACATCAATTTCCTAGGCTCGTAATTTTTTCATACGATTGCCATTTTAGGTGCACAATAGCCCATTGGAAAGGTATATATGAGGAATACACTTTATGATGCGATGCTTTGACTTTTTTTATAGTGTGACTATGGAGGGCCCAAAAACATTTGTTTAGGGCCTCAAAACGAACCGAGAAGTTTAGGATGAAAAAAGATAGAAAAAAGTTTCCCTAATGTAAACTATAATTGTCAAGATGAAAGTTGTATGTGAGAAAGTTGGAATAGGTGGGTGGCCACTGATATTGACCTAGATCAATCCTCCCTCCTTCAGAATAAATGGATCCATTGCATTGAGCTCCCCCATCAACTGATGAAAATTTTGTTGAATTCGGCCCCGGGTGAGCCACTTTCCTTGGTGCAGGAGTTTCCCCGCTTTGACAACAGGATAAAGATGAATATTCTCTTGTTGATATCCCTTGACCTTTGTGTCCAAAATATGATCATTGCATTCCTATTCCATGTAGTCAGGGTTGAGGTCTGTCAGTGTCAATTTTTTACTATATTTGAGGTGTCCAATAAGGGTGGAAAGTGTTAGGACCACACAATGTACCTTTTGCCACACTTTTTGCCACCATTACAATCTTGTTTCACTCACATTTAAACTCATATTATCACTTTACCCTATCTTTAAAAAGGTATACAACGTCTCTTCTCTTTACTATATGTTTAATCTATTTTGCATATAATTTTACATTACTCTCATGCTTAACCATTGATCAGAAATGTATAAGTGCTGAAACAGTTAGAACTGCATATTAGCATTGAGGCCTGTTGCTGAAATAGTTAAAGAACGCAAACCCTGTGGCTGAAACAACAACTCATACAGAAGACGCTGTTACACAGTCCATGGTCAACGATGATGAAACACAGCTGTTACACAGTCCGTGGTCAAGGATGATGAAACACAGAAGCTGTTACACAGTTCATGGTCAACGATGCTGAAACAAAGAAGCTGTTACAGAGTCCATGGTCAACGATGTTGAAACAAAAACTCACACAGAATTGACTATGAAAGCAACACCTTGAGCTAGCATGAACCATCGCTGCCACCTGAGAAGTGCTGAGACAGTCAGAATGCAAATCCTGTGGCTGAAACAGCCCACGATTTGCGATGTTGAAACAACATACAACAACAGTAACAAGAGACAAATAAAGAAGTTGTTACTCCAGCTGCAACAACAACACCTCACTCAGCACTTGTAATAGCATTCTGTTGCGGGAGACTAGGATATCCTATTCTAGTTTAGAAAGTCAATCTGACTAAGAATAGGACTTAGATGTACACCTGTAATTAGTTGATTAAATTGTATCGAAGGGATCCTCCTCTTTAAATAAGAGGAAATCACCATTCGAGAGGACCTTATGGTTTTAGCGAAGAAAGGATTTACAAAGAAGGACATGTTCTACTTCAATTTGTAATATGATACAGTTGACAGATGAATAAAAGACTGTTCTGAGCATTCCTCTCTAGTTCCTTTCGTTTCAGGGGAATCTTGTGAGAAGGGAGGGCCCACCTTCTTTAGAAGATTCACCCGTTAGATTTTTAGTGTGTTAGTGTGATTTTTGTTTATGCCTTGATTGAATTCTGTTTTGCTGAAACACTACTTTACTAAACTCTGTCTTGCTGAAACTCTGCTTTACTGAATGTTACATTGTTTTCATGTGATTCATGCTTGGGTAACTGTTAATCATTTTAGTTAGCAATCATGTTTGATGAATTTATGAAAGTGTGCTAATCATAAACAGGTGCTGAAGTTTCCTGCTTAGGAAATAGGGTCCTGTTCTCTGTTAGAGATAGTTAGCCTTCAGTGCATTAATGAGTTTATGAAAGTGTGCTAATCAGAAACAGGTGCTGAAGTTTCCTACTTAGGAAATAGGGTCTTGTTCTCTGTTAAATATAGTTAGCCTTCAGTGCATTAATGAGTTCATGAAAGTGTGCTAATCAGAAACAGGTGCTGAAGTTTCCTGCTTAGGAAATAGGGTCTTGTTCTCTGTTAGAGATAGTTAGCCTTCATTGCATTCATGAGTTCATGAAAGTGTGCTAATTAGAAATAGGTGCTGAAGTTTCCTGCTTAGGAAATAGGGTCTTGTTCTCTGTTAAGAGATAGACAACCTTCAGTGTGTATGTCAATTATTTCAGTTAAGCAATGATTTCATGAAGTGTGATGATAGGAAATAGGTGTTGAAGATTCCTTCGTTGGGAATAGGGTCCTCTTCTCTGGTTACAGAATAGATGGTCTTTCCTGTTGCAGTATCTTATTGTTATTTTAATGTAATCCAGGATTCTTCAATTAATCATTTCTTTAAACTTTGAGCTCTGCAAGAGGTAGGTTGCTCTCCTGTAATCCAAGTTAGAACTTCAGTTCGTTCAAGGAAAAGTGTGATTAATATGTTTTTACTACAACTCTAGGTTGCTTTTGAGATTGAGCATATATAGTGCGTGGTTACCTTTGAAATAAACAGACTTCCTCGGGTTGACAATTTATGTAGCACTTGATTGTTTAGTTAAATAGGCAATTAAAGTGACCAACATTTTTGCGTCGTTGCTGGGGAAGATAATTATAGATTTCAAAAGCACTTATGATTTTTCAGATACAAATATTGCATGAGAGGATGCAGAGACCCCAAAGACACTGACCCTACAGGTGGAAGTTGCAGAGGAAGAGGAGGAAGAAAGACTTAGATTGACGAGATTATATCAAAGTCTGAATCTGCTGCTCAACGACCAAATACTCGGAAACCAAAATCCCAACCTTCATTTTAAGCAAACTTCGAAACAGGGAAAGAAGTTTGGAGTCCTGAGATAGTCAAGAAACCAGTAGGAAACATTGAGGATAGAGCAAGCATAGAAGGGGAGTAGACAGAAGAAAACATGGATGAGTACAATGAAGAATTGCATCATGAAGAACAGGTAGGTCCTGAAGGAGAGTTAAATGACAAAAACTCTTTTTCTACATTAGGATTTCCTATTGGTGATATTCCTAGAGGGGTATCCCCCATGAAGAACATTCCACTCTCAGCACTACCTAATTTTCATGGTTTGTCTTCAGAAGATCCTGATGAATTCCTTTTTGAGTTTGATATATTATGCAGAAGTTATGATTACGTTTCCAATGCTAAAAAATTAAAGCTATTTCCAGCAACATTGAAAGGAAATGCATTAAGATGGTTCATGAGTCTTGGAGGCCATGTAATCACAACATGGGACCAAATGAAACATAAATTCCTGAATAAATACCAGGACTACTGTCGAACAAGAGAAAAGAGGGAGGAACTATTTAAGATGATGGAGAAAGAGGATGAAAATATGGAGGACTTTGTAGAAAGGCTACAGTACAATCTACAAAGATCCAGTCACCCCAATGTAAGTAAAGACATTCTTAAAACTATATTATTAAAAGGGGTAAGGGATGATTGTCTAGATATGTTGAATATGATTGGAAAAGGGGACATATCTAAGGAATCATACGATGAAATTGTTAACCTATGCAAAAGATGTTCAAGAGGAGCTTCAAGAAATAGATCAAATAGCAGGGACACCACATTTTCAAGAGTCCAAAAATCAGCCAGTGGGGGAGCAACAAGAGCCGAAATAGGTAATTTACTTGAAGGTTTTAAAACTGAAATGTTAAGCTCTTTTGCCTCACAAATTGACACCCTGCAGATTCAAAAGAAGCAAGCAGAAGTACAAGCAACCCTGTCCATCTTTTGTTCTAAATGCAGAGACAAGCACCCACGAAGCGAATGTCCATTGGACAAGAAGCCAATCTGCACCATCAGTGATAAAGATCATGAAACTCAACAATGTCCATCTTTACTAGGGATCAAGGTAGCATTACAACCAACTGATGAAGAAGCTGAAGCTGTCTATCTGTTGACACAAAAAAGGCAATGGCAACCACGGGGACAAGGTATGAATCCTAACATGCCATTTACATATTCTAATCATTGGAATAACTATCCTTCTTTCAATCAAATGAGTTACCCTCCCTATAATCAAATGCAATATCCAAACCAAATGAATTACCCACCCATGCAACAAACTAACCCACCCTTTGTTGATCCATCAATGTGGACTCCTTGGCCTCCACAACAACAACAACCATATCAGAACCAACGGAATCCAAGTTGGAGAGGACAACCCCCCTTCCCAAATCAATTACCCCAATCACAATTTCTGCAACCGCTCTCCTTACCATCAGGTACTCCACCAAACAATCTGATGATGAGACCCCAACTACCTGTACAACCTAACCCTAACCCCAATAATAAAGCTGTGCAGTGCATTGATATTCATAACCAACCTACAATTTCTCTTCTCGCTGCGTAATGCAAGGATATTCATTTACGATCTGGGAGAATAGTAGAACCTATCAAAGTCGATGTTACTTCTTCTAATAAAGAGGAAACAAAAGAGCATGATGTACCTGAAGAGGTACATTCATCCTTCAACAATGCTACTGAAACAACAAAACCACCATTTCCTTAGCGTTTAGCCTTGACTAAAATGATTGAGCCACCTACTTTCAATCTTCTTGGGGAATTACAAAACCTTTATGTAAAAATTCCTCTACTACAAGCACGCCAAGATGTACCTATTTACGCCAGGATGATGCAAGACATTTATGTTAAGAAGCCTGGTAGGAAAATTAAGGATCCCCTCACAGTCCATGTTATGGGTGATTTGTGTGCACTAATGTTAGATAAAGCCCCCCCAGTTAAATATGGTGATCTCGGCCACCCTACCGTCTCAGTACAAATTGGAAAAATGATAATCCCTCGAGTCCTGGTAGACTTAGGTGCCGCTATCAACATTATGAATCTGGAAACCTCACAACTGTTACAATTGCAAAATGAAACCAGAGACACCCCAACTATCCTAGAATTAGCTGACCGATCCACAATTAAACCAGAGGGAGTCATTGAATACCTAATCATCTCAGTAGAATCCTAGAATTATCCAGCTGACTTTGTGGTATTACAACCCAAAACAAAGTTGGGGGGCCATCCTCTAATTTTGGGCAGGCCTTGGCTAGCCACAACAGATGCTTTTATCAGCTGTAGATCAGGTTCAATGACAATTTCCAATGGTTACAAAACTAAACAGCTTACCCTCTACCCTCACGCTACACCCCTAATTAATAATGATAATTCTGTATGGGTAGACTTTGATGATCAAGCTACTCAACCCATCTTGACTATCGGACAAGCTCTAAGACTTAAAAATGCCACTGAGGATGAAGTAATTAGTAATTTTATTTGTGAACCCTCCTCTGTGACTCCAGAAATTCACAACTAGCTAGCTGCAATTTTGGATTCAAATAATCAGGAAAACCTTGACTCTGAGAACCCACCTCAAACATCTGCCACCATCTCCTCCAAAAGCATACCAGTAGAAATTGAACTTGGAAAAACACTAAACGTAAACCCCAACCTGACAGATGTTGAAACACAACAATTAATGAAGTTACTTATTGAACATAAAGAAGCATTCACTTGGGACTACATAGATATGAAAGGAATCTCTCCTGACTTATGTACTCATCGAATATATATTAAGGAAGATTGTTGACCGATCTTCCAATCTCAATGCCGAATGAACCCTAACTTAAGAGAAATCCTTAAAGAGGAACTTCAAAAATTGCTCAATGCAGGGTTTATATATCCTATATCAGACAGTGAATGGGTTTCCCCATTGGTAATAGTTCCTAAGAAAAATGAAAAATGGAGAGTATGTGTCGAATACAGAGCCTTGAATAAAGCAACTCAAAAAGATCACTTTCCATTACCATTCATTGATCAGGTATTAGACAGTTTGTCAGGGAAATTTTTTTTCTCATTTTTAGATGGTTTCAGTGGGTATAATCAGATTAAAATTGCACCTCAAGATCAAGATAAAACCACTTTTACTAGCCCTTGGGGAACTTTTTCTTATAGAGTTCTCCCATTTGGACTATGTAATGCACCAGCAACCTTTCAAATATCAGTTATAGGAATCTTTTATGATATGCCTAATGACTCTATGGAAATTTTTATGGATGATTATACCCCTTATGGTGTTTCTTTTCAGGAAGCACTACAAAACCTTGAGAAAGTACTTAAACGATGTATACAAGCCCACCTCTCCTTAAGTACAGAAAAATGTCATATGATGATGAGTGAAGAAATAGTTCTTGGACATTTTATCTCATCTCAAGGAATTCAGGTTGACCCATCCAAGATACAATTCATTAAGAATATTCCTACTCCCAAAACCCAAATAGAGGTAAGAAGTTTTCTAGGACATGCTAGATACTACAAAAGATTTATCAATTTTTTTTCCAAAATAGCTTCTCCCCTGTTTGTGCTACTGATGAAAAATGTTGAATTCAAATGGACTAATTCTTGCCAGGAAGCATTTAATACACTTAAACATTAGTTATCTACAGCTCCTATTCTTAAAGGACATGATTGAACACTTCCCTTTTACATATGCTCTGATGCTTCAGATACTGCAATAGGAGTTGTCTTGGGACAAGAAGAAAATCATCTCCCTTATGCTATTTATTTGATCAGCAAGAATATGACTCCTGTTGAACTCAATTATACAGTCACCGAAAAGGAATTTTTAGCAGCTATCTATGCCATTAATAAATTTAGACATTACATCACTGGATACTCTACCCTTGTCCATACTGATCACTCAGCCATCAAATATCTAATGAGCAAACCTATCACAAATGCTTGAGTCACCAGACGGTTACTATTATTGCAAGAATTTGATATTACAATTGTAGATAGACCAGGAAAAGAAAATGTAGTTGTTGGTTTCCTTTCTCCGTTGACACCTGATGATGATACCCCAGTAGATGATTCCTTTCCTGATGAATATCTATTTACAGTTTCTGCTCACTCACCTTGGTATGCAAACATTGTTAACTATTTGGTTGCAGGGAAGTCACCACCACACCTATCCCACCGAGAGAAGAGAAGAATCATTCAACAAAGTGCGCGATATAGTTGGATAAGTGGGTGTCTTTTCCATACAGGACTAGATCAAGAAATTTGAAGGTGCATTAGAGAAGATGAGGTTTATGACCTACTAAAAGCTTGTCATGATGGCCCTTGTGGAGGGCATTTTGTTGATAAGAGAACAACACATAAAATTCTTAGGATGGGGTATTATTGGCCTTCACTTTTTAAAGATGCAAAGAAATATGTTTGGGCTTGTGATAGCTGCCAAAGAATGGGCCAACCTAATCATTGAGATGAAATGCCATTAAACCCCCAGATAGTACTTGAACCATTTGAAATATGGGCCTTAGACTTTGTAGGACCCATTAACTCCCCATCCAATTAGAAAGTTTACATAGTGGTCTGTACAGACTATATGACCAAATGGGTGGACGCTAAAGCACTCCATAGAGCGACCAAAGAAGAAGTTATAGATTTCTTATTTGAAGACATCTTCATCATATTTGGAGTGCCAAGAGAATTAGTTACAGATGGAGGACCTCCTTTCACTTCTCATGATTTTAAAGCCACCCTTCAAAAATATCATATTCATCATAGAATGAATACAACATACCACCCCCAAGCCAATGGACAGGTGGAAAGCACAAATACAGTAATAGAAGCCATTCTCACAAAAACAATGAAGGAAAATAGAAAGCATTGGTCTTACAGACTCCCTGAAGCATTATGGGCCTACAGAACTACCTGGAGAAATACTACAGGATTCTCTCCCTATGAACTAGTTTATGGAAAGAGTGTTGTCTTTCCTGTGGAATTTGAAATCAAAACCCTAAGGACTGCTTTAGCTGTAAACCTTGATTTGACCGATGCACAGACAACTAAGTTGCAGCAGGTTAATGAATTGGATGAAAAAATACTAGATTCCATTCATCAGGCAACTATGATTCAACAACAAAGATCAAAATGGCATGACAAAACTATTAAGCATAAGAAATTCCAAAAAGGTAATTGGGCCCTACTATACGACTCCCAGTTTAAAGAATTTCAAGGGAAACTACGTACAAGATGGCTTGGACCCTATGAAGTAGACATTGTTTTCCCCAATGGAACAGTAAGGCTTCTCAAAATCGATGACTCTAAAACACTGTTACTTGTAAATGGTCATCGGCTCCGTCTGTACCAACGCCCTATTTCCAAAGAAGATTTTAAGGCCACATGTGTGGCAGACACTCAGTGCCTCTTTTTAGAGGGCGCTCCTACCCCTCATTGCAATTAATTCTTTTAATTTAATTTCTTTAGTATTAGATTAGATTTCGTTTACTAATAATCCCTGTCAAGAAATTGCTGAAACACCACTGTTCAACAACCTTTCACCATTTTCCCATTGCTGAAACACCATTGTCAACAACTTTCCGCCATTTTTCCCCATTGCTGAAACACTATTGTTCAACCATTCTTCACATTTTTCCATTGCTGAAACACCACTGTCAGCAACCTCTCACCATTTTCCCCATTGCTGAAACACCACTGTCAGCAACCTTTCATCATTTTCCCCTTGCCAAAACACCATGGTTCTGCAATTCTTCACATTTTTTCATTGCTGAAACACCACTGTCAGCAACCTTTCACCATTTTCCATTGTTGAAACACCATTGTTCAACAACCTTTCGCCATTTTCCCCACTGCTGAAACACCACTATTCAGCAACTCTTCCGCCATTTTCTCATGGCCGAAACACTACTGTTTCACAATTCTTCACATCTTCCCATTGACGAAACAACGCCGTCCAGCAATTGTTTCACCCTTCTTTCTATGGCTGAAACACCACTTCCTCAGCAGTATTCTGTGACATGACTCTTTAGCAAACATTCCTCTATTCTTCCTATCACTGAAGCACCAACTTTTCAGCAGTCTCTGTTATTAATATTTCACGCTCTCATGCTATATTTTGTCCTTCCAGTCAACAAATCCTTGATACAATTTAGCTAATAAATCAAAAGTCTCTACCATGGCCACTGCAGAACTATTATGGACAGGCATTGTATTTTGTTTAAGTACGAATCAAAAGGTAAAGGTATGTAAATTCTATGTAAATACAATTAAGCTATAGTTAATGAGAAGATTCCAAATCATTATTACCACCCATGTAAAATCATTATTATCTGCACTAAAAGGGGGGGAGGAAATATCAAACTTGTATACCATCATTTCACACGAATTAACCACCACCATTCCTATTTACCATCCTTTCGTTTGTTTCATTGCCATTTGCATGCCTTCACTCAGAAAAAAAAACTTACTCTGCACATAAGCTATTACTCGACTCTTTGACGGTGTATTTTATTGAGCTGTTAGCTATGGGGGGCTCTGTTATATGGTACGAGCCCGCCACTACAACCCTGTTAGAACTGTATCTAGAAGCCTATCAAATTTTTCTACAGGCAGGATGGCTCAATTATTTTCAGAGACACCAGGGGTTTGATCGACAACAGGTTCTACAATTTGCTCAAAATCTCTAGGGAGATCATTCCATTGTTCAAGGGGTTCGAATCTCAGTTACAAAAGAGGATATAATGCAGGTTTCGGGTCTCCCTACCAATGGCATTCACTTGTTCAGCCGCAAACATATCATCCTGAATGCCCAGCAGTATTTCCTCTTGCCAGAAGAACAAATTGAATTTAAAGGCCGGGGTGTCTGACTTAGCTCGTTGCCGCCCCCATGGTTGGAAGTTGCAAAATTCGTCAAACACTACCTTACCTACGAAGTTCGATACTAGGTAGTCTACCAGCACAATTTTCTCCTATTGTCTCATTTACGGCATAATAGATTGGTGAACATTCCTTATTATCTGCTCAGTTGTCTCAAAAATATGTCGTACTACTTTAAAAAGGCTAAAGATTCCGCCCTTTCACTCACCCATCACCGTCTCGTTCAACTTCTTATCCAAAAGGGTTTTGCCCAACAAAACCCTTCAATGAAAAACCTACCTATAGATCCCCAAGAAGCTGTTGAAATTCCCAAAAATCTTCAGGAACAACAACCACAAAACCCTCCAGATTCTCTAGAAATACCTAACAGTCCGCCTTCAGACCCAATCAACCCAATTAACCCCCCTACCATATCAAGCCCGCCCCACATTTTACCAGAATCATCCACTCCAGCCCTTCATATTCTCAGTGATGATTTTGAACCAGACAATTCTCCTTGCCCCATCATTGAGGAAAAGCCCCCACAAAAACGAAAACAAATCCCTTTCTTTCCGCCCTTCTTTCAAAGAAAATGAACAAGGGCCTCAATAAGGGCAGCCACTACTACCACTGCCCTAAATCCCCAACCCATCCAACCAATACCCTATACACCTCCAACCTCCCAAACCCAAGAATCTTTGCCTATTCCAGCCACGGGCATTGAAGCACAAGAACCAGATGCCTAGGGTGTTGCAACATCATCCGTTTCAAATCAAGTAGCTGAAATAAAAGAACTAGCTACTCATCAAGTAGTTGAACCACAAGCACCAGCTACCCAATTCGTAGTTGAAACAGAAGAACCAGCTACCCATCCAGTAGCTGAAACACAAGAACTAGCTACTCATTGAGTAGCTGAAACACAAGAACCAGCTACTCATTCAGTGGCTGAAACATAAGAACCAGCCATAGTTGTCACACAAGAACTAGCTACAGCTTAAACACAAGAACCAACTGCTGATATTGATACTGAGATGCAAGAATTAGAGGTCCAGGGTGCTGCAACATTACTTTCCTTACATCAACAGTTCTTCAGGATTGTCAACACTTCATCAGATCCATAAAGATTGCTTCCCTATAGGCAAACACCATGTTTTGGAAACAATCTACTAAGAAAAGACAGGAATACAATCCTTTTAGCCCCACTAATATTGAGATAGCAATCTCCAGGGTACCTAACTATTTCAAGTGTGTTCAGCAATGTGCTGAAAGTTGGATAGGGTACAAGTTTTATTTTCCTATCCTCTGGTTGCCAGCAGAGAGATATCAAATTCATTATAATTTTCCTAAGAAGATAGAGACAAAAGCTTGGCAAAGATTACAATGCGTTCAAGGGTTCAGATCTCCAACCGATAGCACCTCCCACAGCTACTGCTTGAGTAACTTGCACGCTCAGAGTCAGTATTCAGATTTTGATTCAGAGTGAAGTTGCCTAAGGACATGCAACATTTTAAGTTAAGGGGGATGTTAGGACCACACAATGTACCTTTTTGCCACACTTTTTTCCACCATTACACTCTTGTTTCACTCACATTTAAACTCATATTATCACTTTACCCTATCTTTCCAAAGGTATACAACGTCTCTTCTCTTTACTATATGTTTAATCTGTTTTGCATATAATTTTACATTACTCTCGTACTTAACCATTGATCAGAAATGTATAAGTGCTGAAATAGTTCAAACTGCAGATTAGCATTGAGGCCTGTTGCTGAAACAGTTAAAGCACGCAAACCCTGTGGCTGAAACACCAACTCATACAGAAGAAGTTGTTACACAGTTTGTGGTCAACGATGATGAAACACAGAAGCTGTTACACAGTCCGTGGTCAACAATGCTGAAACACAGAAGTTGTTACATAATTCGTGGTCAACGATGCTGAAACACAGAAGCCATTACACAGTCCGTGGTCAACGATGATGAAAAAAAAACTCACACAGAATTGACTACGACAGGAACACCTTGAGCTAGCATCAACCATCGTTGCCACCTGAGTAGTGCTGAAACAGTCAGAACGCAAATCCCGTGGCTGAAAAAACTCGTGATTTGTGATGGTAAAACAACATACAACAATAGTAACAAGAGACAAATAAAGAAGTTGTTACTCCAGCCGCAACAAAAACACCTCACTCAACACTTGTAATAGCATTCTGTTGCGGGAGACTAGGATATCCTATTCCAGTTTAGAAAGTCGATCTGACGAAGAATAGGACTCAGATGTACACCTGTAATTTGTTGATTAAATTGTATCGAAGGGATCCTCCTCTTTAAATAAGACAAAATCAGCATTTGAGACGACCTTCTAGTTTTAGCGAAGAAAGGATTTACAGAGAAGGACGTGTTCTACTTCAATTTGTGATATGATACAGTTGACAGATGAATAAAAGACTGTTATGAGCATTCCTCTTTAGTTCCTTTCATTTCAGGGGAATCTTGTGAGAAGGGAGGGCCCACCTTCTTCACAAGATTCACCCATTAGCTTTGTAGTGTGTTAGTGTGATTTCTGTTTATGCCTTGATTGAATTCAGTTTTGTTGAAACACTACTTTACTGAACTTTGTCTTGCTGAAACTCTACTTTACTGAATGTTACATTGTTTTCATGTGATTCATGCTTGGGTAACTGTTAATCATTTTAGTTATCCTGTTTGATGAATTTATGAAAGTCTGCTAATCAGAAACAGGTATTGAAGTTTCCTGCTTAGGAAATAGGGTCATGTTCTCTGTTATAGATAGTTAGCCTTCAGTGCATTAATGAGTTTATGAAAGTGTGCTAATCAGAAACAGGTGCTGAAGTTTCCTTCTTAGGAAATAGGGTCTTGTTCTCTGTTAGAGATAGTTAGCCTTTAGTCCACTAATGAGTTCATGAAAGTGTGCTAATCAGAAACAGGTGTTGAAGTTTCCTGCTTAGGAAATAGGGTCCTGTTCTCTGTTAGAGATAGTTAGCCTTCAGTGCATTAATGAGTTCATGAAAGTGTGCTAATTAGAAACAGGTGTTGAAGTTTCTTGCTTAGGAAATAGGGTCATGTTCTCTTTTAAGAGATAGAAAGCCTTGAGTGTGTATGTCAATTATTTCAGTTAAGAAATGAGTTCATGAAGTGTGATGATCGGAAACAGGTGCTGAAGATTCCTGCTTTGGGAATAGGGTCCTCTTCTCTGGTTACAGAATAGTTGGTCTTTCCTATTGCAGTATCTTGTTTTTATTTTAATGTAATCCAGGATTCTTCAATTAATCATTTCTTTAAACTTTGAGCTCTGCAATAGGTAGGTTGCTCTCCTGTAATCCAAGTTAGAACTTCAGTTCGTTCAAGGCAAAGTGTGATTAATATGTTTTTACTACAACTCTAGGTTGCTTTTGAGATTGAGCATATATAGTGCGTGGTTACCTTTGAAATAAATAAACTTTCCTGGGTTGACAATTTATGTAGCACTTGATTGTTTAGTTAAATAGGCAATTAAAGTGACCAACAGAAAGTATGGTCGAAGGAGGTCCACATTAAACACTGGGTGTAAGCCAAGGAAGCGGGGAATTCTAAGATCAAAAGGATTGTCACCCACATCCTTAGTGATGGTGTAAGGACCATAGCTGAGTGGACAAAGCTTCTGATGGGGTCTTGTAGGGCATTATTTCTACAACTAAACTTTATGACCCACCTGAAATTTGTGTAGCACCTGGTGTTTATCATGGCACTTCTTATACTTGGCATTAGACATCTACAATATATCATGAACATGTTGGTGGATGTGATGAATTTATTCAATGAACCGGTTGTATTTTTCAGCTTCAGTTTGTGCATGGGACGATTCTTCTTGTCTGGACGCAAGGGGTAGTGCAACATCCACGTGACCCAATGTTTGAAATCCCAACACAAGATGAAAAGGACTATGGTTGACTATAGGGAATACTGTCATCCCATGTGTGTGGGTGGATGGAATTGTACATGTGCAAGATATGCACAATTATCATGTTGATGACCTCACTTTGGCCATCTGTTTGGGGGTGGAAGGCCATGGATTTGGTGATCTTTTTGTCTATCCGTGACTAGAGGATCGAACAAAATGTTCTAAGGAATCGGCTATCATGATGTGAGATGATGGTTTGTGGTATCCTAAAATTTAATGACACTCATTTGTGGTAGAATATCATGGAAGTGGCCTATGGTGTGATGCTCTTCTTGCAGGAGACCATAATCGCCATCTTGGAAAATCGATCAACAACCACAAAAACATAGTCATTTCCCTTCTTGGTTGAAGGAATTCCTCACGTGTATTCCATTGAGATGGATTCCTAGGTCCTATTGGGAGTAGGAAGAGGGGTTTACATGCATTGGTTCTTAATGTTTGGTTTCACAATGGTGCAGTTCATATAGGACCTCATATACTTGTTGTCATCCTATCATAGTTTTGACCACTAGAAATGTTTCTACATAACTGCCACTATCATTTCTATGTTGAAGTGTCTTTCCACGCGAATGTAGTGAGATTCCCAAATAATCTCTGCTCCCTCACTTGATGGAACATAAATATGGTGCTATCACATGTTTCTATAGGGGGGATGTTTTTCCCTTGGTTTTGGCCTCTATGTGACAAAAGGTGAAGAAGGGGATAAAAACCCACTAAATGGCGCTTATCCTAAGTTTTTCAGGGTCGATGTGACCATTTGGCACGCTATGCTAAGAGGTACGTAAATCTAGAAGGCTAAGATTTGAGTGCACCAGTTCAATGGTCGTTGATCATATCGGGGCCCCAACATGCATGCACGATAAAAATTGTAGGGTGGGTCGAGTTTGAAACCATGGTTTTGTGGAGATGCTACATGACAGTCAGTGACACACATTAGTCCCAAAAGTGGTGAATAATCAAACCACTTTTCATAGCCCCGATATGTTCATGTACATACAAGGTGCTATCCCGGGTCAATAAGTGGTCACTCTATCTTGCCAACAACTATCCCCCACTCCATCTCTCTCCTTTGTCCATCACATTCCCTTCTCCCCTATAACTTTCTCTCCCTCACACCTCTACTCGACTCACTGTCCCACCTATCGCATCTCCCCTTCTCATCTCCTGCTACCTATGCCACCTCGCTCCACATCACCTCCATCCCATTACACCTCAGCTCCTGCTTGTGTGACTCCAATGCTATCCTCAGTTTCCTCTTCCCATCCACATGGTCCACCTGGACATCTCCACATCCACTATTCCATGTCGAGTGTGCCAATAAAATCGTTGGTTTCTAGAATTGTTGTCAGGCCTCCTTGCGAGAATCCGACTTAGATCTAGATGGTTGAATGCAGAGGCTGCAAATTCCATAGGTATAGTGCCGACTCAATCCTTCTCGATCTCAATGAAGAAGTTATTGAAGTTAGTTGGTGGTGGTTGAACATTATTTCCACCATAAATTGAAATCCTGAGAAAGGATTGTCAGCAAGTCAGCTCAGCTGCAGAACCTTCCTGAAGCACGATTGCATCTGACAAGATCTCGCTTCTGATCGGAGATTGAATGCACAGTATTCGAGGAAACATGCAAATGTAATGCCTTCAATGCAGAGACTCGATCATGCTTCCGTAGTTTTTCTCTGAGTATATAAAAGTCTTCCTCATATTTGGTTAGGGTCGATGGTTGAGCTAGGCTCTCGTATTGTAAAGTTTTAATGAAACTCCAAGAGGGTACTTCAGTTGCTAAACTAGGTATTTATGATGATTTTCACCATCCTCCTATAGCAAATCCAGTAGTTGTTTCTCACTTTCCTATTACACCATCTGCTGGAGCTTCTAGAAGTTTAAATTTTGGGATTTTTCCTGTTGATTTCCCCTCCGCCAGTTTCGCTATCCCTCCTCTTGTCAAAGTTTCTTCTTTGATAGAGGGGGAAACCTATGTTCCCTTGAGCCCTGAGGCCTTTTCTCTAGAGCCTCGGTTGTTTCCCTTTGTTCCTAGAATCACACCTCCAAGCTCCTCTCTCTGAGTTCCATCCCCTCCTGGTTCTTCTTTTGTTCACACTCCAATGGTAGGAGCTAATCCCAACAGAAATAGAATGGACGCTATAGTAGCTTATAGATATGCCCCTCTCATGTTGCCTTAGCCTCTTAATGCCCTCCCAGCTGGTGGCTACCTTAAGCAGCTTCCTAATTTCACGGGGGAGGGATATATCACTGCAAAGGAGAACCTTGCATCTTTCTATATTTATGTTGATAATTATGTCATAGTAAATGAAGATGTGTGGATGAGGATTTTTGTCCATAGTCTTGATGGAGAAGCCAGAAAGTGGTTCAGGGCTCTGACCCCTAGATCCATTGATGGTATTGAGGCTTTAGATGATATCTTATTGAGACAATGGCGGAATGAAAAGGACTTCATGTATTATATCATAGAGTTTGGGTCCCTAAAAATAGAAAAGGGAGAGTCTATCTTTGACTTCTCCAAAAGATTCAACAAAATGTACAATAAGATCCCTGCTGAGATAAGTCTTATAGAGGCCTCTACCAAAATCACATATGCTAGTGATTTTGACCCTAACTTCTACCTCATGTTAAGAGAGATAAGAACTACCTCCTTGGCTCATATGAAAGATGGAGCCCTTGAGGTAGAGTCTAATATATTGGCAGTTGACCGACTCAGAAATAAGGTTGATAGAGATAGAGGAAGAGGAATATTTGAAGCCTCAACCTCCAGTTCCTTTACCCCCACACCCATCAAATCCATGAAGTAACCAAGTTACTAAAATTACTTTCAGCTAGAATGGAAAGGTTGGAATTAGAAGGGAAGAAGACATGCATAAATCCTCAAAATGTTGATAACAGAGAAAACTTAGGAGGCCGAAAAACAATACTCCTCAGATTATGCAAAGAGAACCTCAGAACATAGATAGCGATGATCAGAAAATCTAGACCCCTCTTCAAAACAACCTTGTTACAGATGAGGGTGGAGGGAAAGAAGACCTTAATCCAAAAATTCATTGTCTTGAAGACACATCCTCTTCTCTTCACTTAACTCAATCAACATATGAGGATTCTCTCATGGACAGCCAATTAAATGAGCTGAGAAACAAGGATTATCTCATGGAAAACCAATTAAACAAGTTGAGCAAGGGGGATAAGGCCAATGACAATCCAAATATATACAACCTCGGGTCCAAAAAGAAAGGAGGAAATCCTGATGTTCCTGATGAGCCTACTAGAGCAGAAAATCATTTTGAAGATGTAATAGGCAACAGGAAGGAGAAGGAAACACATAACCTCCCACTAGTAGCCAAAGGTCCCATCCCAGAGGTAAGAGAAATTTTGAAGCCCCCTCCTATTTTAATTTTGAGCATGAAATTCAGAAGATTAGGATTCATGTCCCCCTTTCAGAGATGATCAAGAATGAGGACTTTAGGAGATCCCTATCTAAGTTGTTGTTTCATGAACCCTCGAATCATCGCATAGACTCAATCAATTTGCAAGATGAAAAGCCAACAATCATCTTAGGTCCCATGGTAGAAGATAGAGATGATTAATCCCCTCAGTTATACACATCACTGAACATACATGATAAGGTACTGCATAATTGTCTAATGGATTTAGGAGCCTCTCATAATCTCATGCCCAAAACTGTCATGGAGGAACTAGGACTGGAAGTCACCAAAGCATACCATGACTTGTATTCTTTTGATTCAAGGTGGGTGCAATGTATTGGGGTCATCAAAGATCTGGTTGTCACCTTGTTTCAGCAGCCCATGAAAAGTGTGGTCATGGATATTGTAGTGGTTGATGTTCCCCCAAAGTTTGGCATGTTATTGTCAAGATATTGGATAAAACGGCTTGGGGGAACATTGCATATGGACCTCACATATGCTACTATTCATTTATTTGGTGAGGATCATAGAAAACTGTATAGAGAAGCTCATATGACCTATATTATTAGTGATGAAGAAGACCCCACCAATCAGATTATTTTTTTCCTTGATATTGATTTGGTATCCAGCTTATTACAGCACAATAATGTCCTTGAACCTCCTCTTGAAATTAGAAAACATTCCCTTAATCTCTGTGAATATTCTCCTTGGATACCTCTGTTTGGAAGAGCCTCTTCTAGGGAATGTGTTGGTGTTGGGGTGGTCCTTGTTTCACCTATTCGAGAAATTATATCTCTGTCATACAAGTTAGAATTTGAAGCTACCAATACTGTGGCAGAGTATGAAGCTCTTGTTTTGGGTTTGAGGGCTGCAAAAGGTATGGGGATTGAAGAGATATCAGTTTTTGGAGATCCTGAGTTGATTGTCCAGTAGATCAGAAATATTTATTAGGCAAAACATGCTCGGATCAGAAGTTACAGAAATGAAGTATGGGACCTCATTGACAATTTTTTCTCGACTTTCAACATTTCATTTATTCCAAGAGAAGATAATGTCATGGCTGACTCTTTGGATGTTTAAGCAAGAAATTTAAAAGTTCCTCTGCCACCCAAGCTCAGGCATGATATAGAAGTAAAATACAGGCTCTCTATACCTAACAATGTCAAGCATTGGAAGGTGTTTGAAGATGATCTTGAAATCAAAAGATTCCTAGAAATTGTGGATGAGTTTTTTGCATTACACATCGATCAAGATCCTGGGTCTGACATAGATCCTCATGTTGATGTTTTTCTGAACAATATTGTTGATCATCATATTTTTCAAATGCCCAGCAATCACATCCCAAAGGGAGTGGTCCCTCTAGAAAGGTTACTTGACATAAATTATGTGGAATTGAACGGTAAAGTATCAAATGATGATGTTGATGTGGTTGAGTGCAATAATGGAACAGAGAGGAATCCAAAATTTGTCAAGTTGTCAAGCAGCCTATCGAAGGAACAAAGGGCCAAGTATACTGAGTTATTAAGAGAATTTTCTTATGTGTTTTTCTGGACCTATGAAGACCTCAAAACATATGACACAGTTGTCATTGAGCATAACATCCCATTGAAAGAGGAGGCCCAACCATTTAGGAAGAAATTAAGATAAATAAATCCTATGATGCTACCTATTATGGAAAGGGAGATAAAGAAGTTGTTGGATGCCCAAGTCATTGTCCCTTTTATATATTTTGAATGGGTGGCCAACCTAGTCCCGGTGAGGAAAAAGAGTAGAGAAATAAGACTCTGTGTCGATTTCAGGAACCTGAATAGAATCTCCAAGAAAGACAATTACCCGCTACCAAAGATAGAACACATATTACAGAACAGGTGCATCCAGGATTTCCATGGTTGATGGATTTTTTGGTTACAATCAAATATTTTTTCTTCTTGAAGACAGAGAAAAGACAACCTTCACCACTCCCTGGGGTAAATTCATGTATGCCAAAATTCCCTTTGGATTGATGAACACAGGAGAAACCTTTCAATGAGCCATGGACATAGCTTTCATAGGGGAAAGGGATAAATTTTTGGTCATCTATTTGGATGACATTATAGTTTTCTCTAAGTCTGATAAAGAAAATTGTGAACATTTAAAAAGTTTCTTCTTAAAATGCAGGAAATTTGGCCTTTCCTTAAATCCCAAGAAGTCATTGCTTTCCATGAAAGAGGGAAAGTTGTTGGGACACATAGTATCAGCTGAGGGGGTCAGGATTTATTCAATAAGGGTGAAATCTATTCAAACCATGTCACTTCCTAGATCCAAGAAGGAAGTCCAGTCTTTCCTGGGCAAAATCAATTTTTTGAGAAGGTTTGTTTCAAATTTCATTGAATTGGTGAAGTATATCACAACCATGCTCAGGAAGGGGAATGAAGTAAAATGGACTTTTGAGTTCAGAAATTCATTCAAACAAATCAAGAAGGCCTTGACTAAGGCACCTGTTCTTATCAGTCTAGATTTCTCCAAGGATTTTTGTATTTTTTATTTTGCTTGTTTTGATATAGTGGCAACTGTTTCATTGCAGAAAAACGCTGAAGGGCTAGAGCAGCCTATTTCATTTTTCAGCAGAACACTAAGAGATGCAGAGGTGAAATATGACATCATCGAGAAATAGGCTTATGCATTAATGAAAGCTCTCAAGGATTTCAGAATATATGTCCTTCATTCAAGGGTTATTGCATATGTCCCTTCAACTATTGTGAAGGACATTCTTATCCATCCTAACATAGATGGAAGGAGTAAGTGGATTGCCAAAATCCTTGAATTTGAGCTGGAAATAAAACCCACCAAATTAGTTAAAGGCCAAGTTTTAGCCAATTTATTGGCTGAATCTAATTGTAAATATTTGGAGCTTAACTTCATCAACACTTTCTTAGAGAATCGACAGGCTAAAGTGCCCAATAGAAGCCCTCGGGATGACCCTTCATTAGAATAATGCACCTAGTATAAAAACATTATATATTTTATGCAAGAGTTGCAACCTCCAGATGGAATGGGGAAGAGAAAGGAAAGAGATTTAAAGCTCAAAGCAATCAGATATTGCCTTATTGACCAGGTCTTGTACTGGAAAGACCCTTTAGGTGTGCTTCTGAGATGTTTAGACCCACAGGAGGCCCAAAAGATTATGTTTGATTTTCATGACAGCCTATGTGGGGGACATCATTTCTGGAGAACCATGACCTATAAAATTCTTAGGGATGGGTACTTTTGGCCTACTCTATTCACTGATGTCTGTACAAACTTCAGAGCTTGCATCAAATGTCAGAAATTTTGTGGGAAGAAGTAGCTCAAGTCTCTACCATTGAAGCCTGTGGTAGATTTAGGACCCTTTCAGTAATGGGGTCTAGACTTCATTGGGGAAATTCATCCTTCTTCAAGCGGTAAACATAGGTGGATCTTAATTGCAACAGACTATTTCACCAAGTGGATAGAAGCTATTCCCATAAGGAGTGCTTCTCAGAAAGTGATCATTGGTTTTCTTGAAGATATTTTAGCAAGGTTTGGTTTCCCGAATAGGATCATCACCGACTATGTTGCACCCTTCAATTCTAATCCATTGATCAAATTCTGTGAGCAGTTCGAGATTTCATTGACCCCTTACTAACCTCAAGGCAACAGATTAGGAGATTCCTCTAAAAAAATCCTAATAAAGATCATCAAAAGGCTGCTAGAGGACAAAAAGAAAGAATGAGATTCATATCTCAAATTTTCTTTTTGGGCCAATTGAGTGAAAACAAAAAGGTCCCTGGGTATCTCTCCTTTCCAAATTGTATATGGGACTGAAACATTTTTTCCTTCCCATCTCGCCCTGCCTATGGAAAAATTATTTCAGGACTACCAAGGAGAACCTGATGATATGATCAGAAGAATTCATCAACTAGTAGAAGTCCAATAGACTAGAGAGCAGGCGATGGACAGAGCACATGACCATCAATAGAAGATCAAGGAATATTTTGATAGGAAGAGTGGAAAAGAAGATTTCTAGCTGGGAGATCTAGTACTTAAGTGGGATGTACCCAGACAGGATAGAGGAAAACATGAAAAATTTGAAGCCCTTTGGATCGGTCCCTTCAAGATTTCTGAATAATTTCCAAGAAACACTTATAGGTTGCATAATTTGGAGGGTGATGAAGTTTTCGGTGGCCCTATAAATAGGCATTTTCTAAAGAAGTTCTTTATTTGAACCATAAGTGGCTCCCATGTCTTTGTAAATATTATTTTTCTTTTTCGTTTCTGGTTTAATGTGTAACTCCACAACCCAACAGAAGGCGACTAGAGTTGCAAAGGAGATCTTAGATCCTTGCAGGGAGGACTCTATCCCCCATGGAGCCTAATGTTTTCACATGTTTCTGCAGGGGGGATTTTTTTCCTTTGTTTTGGCCTCTAGGTAACAAAAGGCGAAGAAGGGGCTAAAAAGCCACTAAATGGTGCTTACCTTGAGTTTGTCAGGGTCAATGTGACCGTTTGGCACATTGTGATAAGAGACATGTAGATCTCAGTAGCTGAGATCTGAGTGCTCCAAATCAATGGTCATTGATCATATCGAGGACCCAACATGTGCAGATGATAAAAATTGTAGTGCGGGCCGCGTTTGAAACCATGGTTTTGTGGAGATGCTATGTGTCATTCAAAGACACACATCAATCCCAAAAGAGTTGAATAATCCAACCAATTTTCACAACCTTGATACGAACATGTGCGTATAAGGCCCTATACCAGGTCAACAAGTGGTCGCTCTATCCTACCGAAAGATATCCCCCACTCCATCTCTCTCCTATGTCTGTCACATCCCCCACTAACCTATAACTTTTTCTCCCTCACACCTTTCCTCCACTCACTATCCTAGATGTTGCATCTCCCCTTCTCATATCCCACCACTCGTGCCACCTCGCTCCACATCATCTCCATCCGATTACACCTTAGCTCCCACTTATGTGGCCCCCACGCTATCCTCATTTTCCTCTTCCCATCCACATGGTCCACCTGGCCATCTCCACATATGCTATTCCATGACAAGCCCACCAATGACATCGTTAATTTCTAGGTCCACTGTCAGGCCTCCTTGTGAGAATCTGACTTAGATCCAAATGGAAGAATGCAAAGACCACCAAATTCCACAGGTGTAGTGTCGAGTTCGGCGTTCTTGATCCCGATGAAGCAGTTATTGAATTTATTTGGTGCCGGTTGAACATTGTTTCCACCATAAATGGAAATCCCAAGAAAGGACTATCAGCAAGTCGGCTTAGCTGCAGAACCTTCCTGAAGCACGATTGTGTCTGACAAGAGCTCACTTCTAATAGGAGACTGCATGCACAGTCTACCAGGAAGCATGCAAACATAATTCCTTCAATGAATATACTCGAGCACGCATCCATAGATTTTCTTTGAGTATATAGGAGTCTTCCTCATATTTTGCTAGGGTCGATGGTTGAGATAGGCTCCTGTATTGTAAAGTTTTAATGAAACTCTAGTTCTTTTGGTTATTTATCTGTATTTGAGATTTCTTGTTTAATGTAAGTTAGCTTCTTTTCATATCTCTATGAAGGGCTATGTTAGAACACTCGGGCATGGAGGATCCAGTCGAGGGTAGTTGTGTTATTGTGATGTAGGTTTGATCATAATGACATTGCGACCAATTTTAATTGGTTTCTGTGGCATCCTTTCCGTCCAGTGATGAATGACTTGGGCATGGATGATCCATCCCAGTTGTTGTCATTGAATTGTGATGTATGTTTGATTTTAGTTTAGTGATAATTTCATTTAGTCCCTTGAAACTCTGAACCAAGAGGATCTTTCCTTCTGAGTTTTTCCTGCTTAGGATACTGGAAGACCGGATGTCCATAACATACCTCTTCATTTTGCTCAAGTTCTTTCCCCCACTCAACCTTATTAAAAATTATTGACTGAAGTTAGATTGAGACGTCACTTGTCTGTGCATTCCAACCCAGTTTTTTAAGTTAAAGTGATATAATCTTAAGACTGCATCCATTAGACTACCCTTTAAAACTATTCACTGTGACATACAAAATGATGGGTATTGGGCTTACCTCTACAACAATCCATAGGTGACTTCCAGTGCTAACAAATGGCCTATATGGAAAAACAACCCATTCTGTAGATGAAAATCAGTGACAATTGTGTTTGTTCCCAACACATGGTAGGTAGTGGTGAAGTTAGGATATCTCTTGTATAATTAGGGCCAACTGAAGATCTCATGTCTATAGGAGTGTAGCACCATGGTTAGTGTTGCAACTAGAGGTTGACTGAGGGAGTTAGAAACGTGGTTGGTGCTCCATGTCTTATACCTAATGTTGATATGGAACTACTGCAAGTATGTGGACCACTTCTAATGGTGGTAATTATGGAATTTTCTTTGTGTATACATGAACTGTAGAGGCTTATGATCAGTGTTGATTATTTTCTCCTTTTCGAGAATGTAATGCCTCCACTAGAGATAGACTTGTGCAATGGAGTATATTTCTTTCTCGTAAGTGGGGCACTTTCAGACGGTATTTGATAACGTCTCACTATTTTAGGCCACGAGATGTCCATGATAAGTGAGAACTACTCCCACAAAATACTATGATGCATTTGTCTCAATGTTAAAAGGTTGTTGTAGGTCACGTAATGGGGGCACTAGGGCTGAGCACAGGTGTTGCTTCAAATCATTTAATTCTTTCTATTGCGACTGGCCCCACACAAATGTTTCCTTACCACTGCCCCTAGTCACTTGAATAAGGGCCCATGTGATGTGGGAAAATCCCAACATGAGCCTGTGATATAAATTGGAAAGTACTAAGAGGCTCTGAAGCTCAATCAGTGTGGTTTTCGATGGCCAGTCACGAATGACCTAGATATTGGCTGGATCAACCTACACCCCATGATCATCCACAATGTAGCCTAGGTACAAGATCTTGTTAATTCCAAAGGAGAATTTTTCTAAATTTGCATATATCTTGTGTTGTCGTAGAGTGTGAAGAACCTGTTGAATATGCTGCAAGTATTAGGCCCAACTCTTTTTGAAGGTGAGGATGTCGTCTAAATACACCACCACAAAATAATTGGTGAAAGGTCGCAATATATCATCCATCATCCTCATGAAAGTTTTTAGGGAATTTTTTAAGCCAAAGGCCATGACCAACCATTCAAAAATACCTTCTTTAGACTTGAAGGTAATATTCCATACATCGGTCTTCTCTATTGGGACCTGGTGGTAGTCGAACTTCATATCAATATTACTGAAGTATTTGGCCCCCTTGAAATGGTCAATGATATTGTCAATTCAGGGAAATGGGGACTGATTTCTTACTGTGATTTTATTTAAGGCCTGCTAGTCAATGCAGAGTCAACAGGTCTCATCTTTCTTCTGCACAAGATAGTTGGGGTTCCACAAGGTGATGATATTTGGAGGATGTGCCCATTTTCGAGCAGCTCTTTGATATGGTGAATTATTTACCCATTTTCTAATAGAGAATGGTGATAGACTGGTCCATCGGGCAGTGGTGCACCGGGGGTCAGATCGATTGAGTGCTTGACTTAACAATGGAGAGGTACCCAATTGGGTGAGGAGAAGATGTCTTTGTATTCTTCCACGAATTTATCCACTTTCTTTTGTTATGAGGAGAGTCATGGAGGCCATGGATGTGGCTGCAATCATCCACTCACTTTGAGCGCGAATCATGAAGAATACAAACTTCCTTATCTAAGATATGACCTTCCTGAATTGCTTGCTAGAGATCAAGGAAATGGAAATATATGGAACTACCTTTGGTATCCTATATAATTTACTTTCTGAAGTAATAATAAGACTATGATGCCTAGACTCATATACAACATGACGTTTCCATAGATGAGATTGTTCGAAAATAACATCAGGAACTTCAAGGGGGGTGACCTCAAAAAATACCTCATCTTTGAAGGGCTTGAGGCCATAGGTGTTAATGTTTATGCCATTATTATATTTCTTTGCATTTCAATAGATAAGAGCATCATAAGAATAAGATCACTGAGAAATACACATCCACAAGAGACACAACATTTATCCTGGGAAACCCTCTAGGGGAAGAAAACCTAGCAAAAACTTCCTTATCATAAATAGCTTATACAATGTTCAAGAGATAACTCAAACCAATACAGAAAGTCCTCCTCAAGAGATGCGCCACCCTTATTCTCCTCTCTCCAACTTGTAATTGCAGCTTGCCTCATAAGATAATGAGCAAGTGAAGTGTGTGTAAGAAGTGAGGTGCTAGCCTGTTATTTATATCAATCTAGCACGTGTGAAGAGTCACCATCTAGCAGGGCCGACCTCTCACTCTGGGTGGGTAAACCCACCTTTAATTAATTATGGGCCTTCCATTATAACTGCTAGGGCCAACTTCTTATTCCGCACTTTGTAATTGTCCGATGACGAATCTGCAAAAGGGGATTTGGTCCTTATACAATTACCGACATGATTAATCCTCAATGGGGATTAATCCAATAACAATAATAATAATAATGACATGATTAATCCACAATGGGGATTTAATCCAATAACAAAATAATAATAAGAATGCTCTTCGCAGTTACATTATTTCAACACTCCCCCTTAACAAGAAGGGTATTCTTCATCAGCATCAGGCGAGAGAGGTCTGCATCATCAGTGGCATCTGGAGGACAGTATCATCAATATCATCTTGAACAATTGTCTAGCACATTTACGAGTCATTGGAAGTTTTCTTCATCAACAACATCATCATTCTCAAAAGAATGCTATCATCATTTGAATCAAATATGTATCAGAAAAAATGATACTTCATCACAGCACTAGGCTATCACATCATAGTACTACACTAGCTCAATGTCACAATGGTTAAGCTGGTAGCTCAGTGTCAGTCACATCTTGCTTTACATCTAACAACTAGGTCAGAAGCAAGTAATATCATCATCTCACTTTACGTCTAACAACTAGGTCAGAAGCGAGGAATCATAACGTCATGCTTTACATCTAACAATTAGGTCAGAAGCATGACTCATCTTGCTTTACGTCTCACAATGAGGTCAGAAGAAAGGAACACATCAACATCTCGCTTTACATCTAACAACGAGGTTAGAAGTAAGGAATCATGGCGTCATGCTTTACGTCTAACAACTAGGTCAGAAGCATGACTCATCTTGCTTTACGTCTAACAACTAGGTCAGAAGAAAGGAACCAAAGACGTTATGATTTACGTCTAACAACTAGGTCAGAATCATAACTCATCTTGCTTTACGTCTAACAACTAGGTCAGAAGCAAGGATCACACAGCGTCATGCTTTATGTCTAACAATGAGGTCAGAAGCATGACTCATCTTGATTTATGTCTAACAGCGAGGTCAGAAGAAAGGATCACATGGCATCATGCTTTATGTCTAACAGCGAGGTCATAAGCATGAATCATATTGATTTACGTCTAACAATGAGGTTAGAAGCAAGGAATACATCTACTCCCCCTTTCAGAGAAGGTCCTTTTGGACAATACCAAGCTTATCTCGAAAGTGTTCAAACTTTACACAAGATAGAGGCTTAGTCATCACATCAACAACCTGTTCATACATGCTAATGTATTGGAGCTTAAAGGCTCGTCTCTGTACCATGTCGCAGATGAAATGATAGTGGATCTCTATGTGCTTCGACCTGTCTTGGAACACAGGATTCTCTGTCATTTTAATATAGCTTTGATTGTCACATAGAGTTGCGGTTGCTCTCATCTCCAAATCAAATAGGCCTGTCAGCAACTTTCGAAGCCATATAGCTTCGCAACTAATAGAACATGCAGAAATGTACTCTTCTTCCGTTGTGCTAAGAGCAATACTGGATTGCTTCCTACTCTGCCATGAGATTATAGCTTATCCCAAACTGAAATAGCATCCGGAAGTTCTTTTTCTATCAACAACGCTTCCTGCCCAATCTGCATCAGTATATCCACTCAGTGTGAAGTCATGATCTCCATCATAGCTGAGACCATAATCCATTGTACCCTTAAGGTACCTCATCACATGTTTTGCAACCACTAAATGAACACGTCTGGGCTCCACCAGAAACTAACTCAAGGTGTTCACTGCAAAACAAATGTCTGGTCTGGTGTTTGTCAGGTACATCAACGATCCAATAATCTGTCTATACAGAGTGGCATCTATCAAATCTGATGAAGTATCGACCAACAACTTCAACTTTGCTTCCATGGGTGTATTCATGGACTTGTATTCTAGCATGTCGAATCTCTTTAAGATTTCGACCGTGTACTTCCCTTGGTTAAGAAAGATTCTTTCCGGACTCTGCCATACCTCAAGACCTAATAAGTAATGCATTAGGCCAAGGTCTTTCATTTCAAATTCTGTGGCAAGTCTCTGTTTACATTCAGTGATGAGCTTTTCTTCTCCAGTTAAGAATAAGTCATCCACATATAGTAATAGTATTACTGGTTCATTCTCCATGATCTTGAAGTAGAGATTTGAATCTGCTTTACTCTTGGTAAAGCCCAAGCTTGTCAAGAAACTGTCTATACGACCATTGCAAGATACCAGATATATAAAATATGCAGAACAGAAACGAAATGCTAGAAATAACAGAATAACAGTGAAATATCCAGCATAATCTTCACAATACACAGAAATGATATACGAAATAGCAACAGAAATAGCACTTGAACAGAAATAGCACTTGAATCAGATAGCAATGTTCAC
>JASDQU010014502.1:19879-71864 GCA_032191745.1 Picea mariana | reverse complement strand
TGCACATCCATCGCATATGCCTTCATGGTCACCTTTGAGTTCTGGTAAACCTGTGACAGCTTTGCATATGTATGGTAGCGCCTTGTAGTTGATGCGAGCTAATCTTCTAGAGTTCACATGGATTCTTCAATAGCGTGGGTGATGGAAGCTTCTGAGTGACCCACCTTCTTCTTTTCCACTAATGATTGCTTCATTTATGATTTCTTCTTTAGCACGTTGCCTTCTGCAACCTTCGCTATAGCTTCCTCATGTGACCTGGAGCAAGGTCAACAAAACAACAAGCAAGAATAATATCCTTCTTGGTAATATAAAGCAATAGCATGAAAAATCATCATAGAAGCTCCTTTAGAGATTATTACTTATAATTTAGCAAAGATTAAAGGTAAGGAATACAATACGAAATGAGGTCAACACTCTCTTAGTGTTGTGACCAAGCATTCTTCCATGGCAATCTGAAACTAACACACAAGGTTTCTCCTAGAGGAGATGTTAGTCATATCAGGAAAAGTATTTACCTCTGTATTCTCACATGCTATTAAGTATAATACTTTACGACGATTGCTATCTCAACTAAAGTCATCAGCTTGTCATGTGTACCTTTGAACCTTGATTAATCAAACCTGGAGCCTTGTCCTCAAGAATGAGTGCTTGCTTTTCTTCCAGGCCTCCTTCACTCAAGTGACGAGTGCTTTCTTCAACCTATCTTATGTACTAAGACAATGCACTAACTTGACAAAAGGTTAGGTTAGAGGATAAGCTCTATGATCAAATTTTAATCCTTCTAATGATTTGATCATAGCTTCAACATGCAACACTGATCAAGATAATTTCATAACAAGTATATGCATATTAGAATAATCACACCTGGGTTGCATCATTCCTCTGAATGTGTTGGATCTTGAGATCCTTCTGGATGTATGGCAAAAGATCCCTTCTCCTGCAAATACTCTTTAGGGTTTAACCATTAAATGTATGTAAGTACATACCTCTAATAGCATTTGAAGGTAGTGGCTTCATCTTGTAGCAGCAGTAATCATTATGAAAAACTTCAAGGGTGATTGCAGTTGGTTCTACGGCTGCAAGTGCAACAGCTACTGCAACTGCAACTGCAACTTAGGGTTTTATGAGGAAACCCTAATTTCTAAAACTTCAAATTTTGAAATTATGATCCAGGGGATAGATGTGCTAGGCTGAGGCAGGTTAGCTGGTGCAGTCAGAATTTTGAAAATCCAACTTTTACCCCTTCAAATCTGATCTATGGATTTCTAGACTGGTGCTTCTGGTTTTCTGGTACTTCTGGTACTCTGGTACTTCTGGTACTTTTGGTACTCTTGTTTTCTGGTTTTCTGGTACTTTGTGAAACTAGGGTTTCACTTTCTAGGAGATCTAGCCACTGAAAAGGTGTGCTCTAGGTGCCAAATTGATCCTTGGGGGAGGGTGCAGCTTTCTAGGGTGTTAGGGAGCTGGAAATACTCACTTTTTCAAAACCCTAATTTTGGGGTACGGTAACAATGACGTTTTTCCTCTTGCAGATTATGCTTCCTTCAGGTTGGCTCTGAAACCATGTTAATGTTTATGCCATTATTATAGTTCTTTGCATTTCAATAGATAAGAGCATCATAAGAACAAGATCACTGAGAAATACACATCCACAAGAGACACAACATTTATCCTGGGAAACCCTCTAGAGGAAGAAAACCCAGCAAAAACTTCCTTATCATAAATAGCTTATACAATGTTCAAGAGATAACTCAAACCAATACAGAAAGTCCTCCTCAAGAGATGTGCCACCCTTCTTCTCCTCTCTCCAACTTGTAATTGCAGCTTGCCTCATAAGATAATGAGCAAGTGAAGTGTGTGTAAGAAGTGAGGCGCTAGCCTCTTATTTATATCAATCTGGCACGTGTGAAGAGTCACCATCTAGCAGGGCCGACCTCTCACTCTGGGTGGGTAAACCCACCTTTAATTAATTCTGGGCCTTCCATTATAACTGCTGGGGCTGACTTCTTATTCTGCACTTTGTAATTGTCCGATGACCAATCCACAAAACGGAATTTGGTCCTTATACAATTACCGACATGATTAATCCTCAATGGGGATTAATCCAATAACAATAATAATAATAATGACATGATTAATCCACAATGGGGATTTAATCCAATAACAAAATAATAATAAGAATGCTCTTCGCAGTTACATTATTTCAAAAATAGGCTAGGGGAAACTATTGGTTGTCATAGAGACCGCTCCCTTGGAGAATCCATCCAATGGTGTATGCCTATGGGTGTGGTGTTTTCGGTGGAGCCAACTACTTGATGACATCCATTGAGATGAGGTTCTTCTGGCTACCACTATCAATGACAAAGTGCAAATGATTACCCTTCACCCACATCTGTGAATGACATAGGTGCTTACCTTCCTATGGTTCATCAGGATCACCAGGATGGACCTTCGTGGTGGTGGCAAAGTTGGCATTGGGTTCTGCATCAATGATCTGTCTCCCTTTTTCTGGTTCTAACTTAGATTCAGAGGCCACATATGATTCATAGGCTTTCAGCTCAGCCACCAAGGACTGCTTTGAGCAACATTCAACGATGTTATGACAGGGGATATTATGGAATTCACACCATTTCCCAGTGTCTTTCTATGTCTTCCCATTGTCCTTATTTGTTTTCTATTTGGACTGGTTGTCTTGAAGTTGTCCATCCTTTCTCTACCCTTTTTTCTTGCAGGTTGGGGCCGCTTTTTCCCTACCTATGGTGTCAGGGGTTCACAGACCCAAATTGTCATGTATTTTGTTTAATATTCTTCTCGATTTAGACATCATATCGATACGTTGCACCCAAAGACAAGATGTCCAAAAAATACATTTCTGTTTGGATGTATCTATGTAGACCGTTGCATTACTTGAGCACCATATCTCACTCAAAGTCATTGATACCCAGTTTGGTGCGTAAGGTATGGAAGACATTGGTAAAACATAACATTGTTTGGTTCCTTTCCCGATGTAGTTTGGTTTATCTTGTATATAAGTCATCATAAATTCCAATGAGGTAGTATTGTTCCTTAGTAGCATCCCTGAAGGAAACCCAAGTTTGTGCCAGTACAAATAATGTAGAACCGTCCATTTACTTTTTCTCACAAAAAGTGTCCAATAAATATTTGACATGGGGGAAGGCCTTACGGAGCGCAAATGTAATATGTTTTCTATCAGAAAAGTTATGGACAAAAAAGTACCCTTCTATAGGGTTTAACCATTTGTCTATGACATCTGCATCTATTTTACCTTCAAATATAGGAATATCAAAATTGATCTGTACCTTGAAGGGGGCGACGCCTTCATTTGAGAAAGATGTTTCACATGTTGGAAGTCATCAAAGGATTTGCACAAAATTATACATCATCTCCTTCCTTTGTTGCAAGAGGTGATCCAAATGGAAATCGGTGTCCAACCACCTATTCCATTGTCTCAAAACATGGGTTTCCGCCTTGGCATTTTGTCTACAACATTTCGAGTCCTAAACTTCTGAGGCCATTTTGAGGGCCTAGAGAGCATTTTTTGGCCCTTCCATAGTCACAATATAGACTTTAGCCAAAGTGTGATGTAAAAATGTGTATTCCTCCAATATACCTTTCAAATGAGCTATCCTGCACCCCAAACAGACATAGTATGCAAAATTTATGCGCTTGGGAAGTTGATGTACCAACTCACCCCATCGAGGCCCACATGAATTTTCGTATTTCATCGTTTGGGGTTAGGTTTTTGGATTTTCCTTATGTTAAAAAGGCCTCTAGACCCTCATTGTATTCCTCTTCATCTTCTTTCCAATGAGCGTAGCCATCACATATCTTCTCAGACATAAGCTGCCACCATTCTAACGAGTCATTCACTCTCTAATTTTGCAATTTCTATACATTCTCTGATTAATAAAAATTATGAATTATTGTATATATGTTTTTATTGCAACATTTATGTGTATCTTGCAATATCTTTTTATATTTCATTGTTATATCTCTAGCTTCATTTTGTTCTAAAAAATAATATGGAACAATTGTATCAGAGTAGCTTGCTCATTGTCCTTTCTTAGTGCATGTCCCTGATGAGGTCAGGGTACAGAGTGTTCGGCCTTGAGATATTTTCCCTTGAGGACAATCTCTCTCGTTAGACGAAGCGAGCTCCCATGATGGAAGAAAATAGAGACATGGGAGAAAAATATCCAATCAAGTTTTTTCTTGCGGAATCCCTCACACAATAGAGGAATGAGATGTTGGATATTTTTTCCCAAATCCTTCAACGATTGCCGAAAATAATAGGTATGTCTTTGTGAAGCAATCCCTATGGAGACACTACACCATTCAAGGTACAAGTTAATTTTTATATTCCCGTATTTGAAGGTTAGATCGATGCAGATGCTTTGGAAAGAGGGTTAAATTTGCTAGAAGGTTATTTCTATGTTCATATTTTTTCTGAAAGAGAAAACATCACCTTTTCACTCCTTAAGGCTCCCCCTCATGTAAAAAATTGGTGGGAAACTTATTGGGAGAAAAATTCCACAGAGGATTTTGGAATATTTGGGGTCGAGCCCACTTGGGATTTTTTTATGGATGCGGTTAAGGAGAAATATTACCCTGTGGGAAACTATGATGACCAGTACATGAGATGGACCATGATGCATCAAAAGTGGGACCAAACAGTGTCATAGTTCACAAATACCTTCCATACCTTATGCACCAAGATGGGTATCAAAGACACTGAGAAACATCTAGTTCTGAAATACCATGGGGCTCTACACATGTACATCCAAATCGAAATGGATTTTCTAGACATCTCATCACTAGGAGATTCTTATATATATGTTGTTAAAATCGAGCAAAAATTGAACCAAAATAATGAGTAGGAATTTGGGTCTGCAAATCCGCAACAACCAATGTATTGTAAAGGTAGTCGTAACTCACAAAAGAGTCAATACAACGAGTCCAAGACACAAAAAAAAAAGGTAATGAGAATACGAAGAAGCACACTGGGAAGTGGTGCGACTTCCACAAAATCCCTTGGCACAACACCGATGAATGCTTCTAGAAACAATCATTGGTGGTCAAGATTAGAGAAATAGAGACGATCATTTAATCAGACTCTGATACAAACAATAATAAAGGAGAGAGATAATTGATGCAAAACCCACTACTACTGTCGTGACCGTAACAATTCAACCAGAAGAACTAGAGGATCTTGAGGAGGGGGAAGACCTTTTCCATTCAAAGATGTGGGTGAAGGGGATACCATTTCATTTTATTGTTGATAGTGGAAGCCATAACAACATCATATCAGTACATGTCGTTAAGTAGTTGGATTTTTCGAAAACACCACACCCACAACCATACAACATCAGATGGCTCTACCGGGGACCATATCTTCATGTCAACAACCAGTGTCTCTTTTCATACGACATCAAGCCATTCAAGTATGAGGTAGTTTGTGATGTTTCCTTGATAGAAGTCTATGATGTTCTGTTAGGACAACCATATATGTGGAGGCATCATGTTTTTTATGAGTCTTGAACATGTAGCATCGTTATTACTCTGGGGGGTCATCCCTACAGGATACCAAAGGTAGTTCTGACTATTCTACTAATAAAATAACGCAACAAAGTAATCTCTCATACCGAAAAATTTATCCTCTTCATAACCTGGTCAAAAGAGAAGGATGTTTCAACCTATGCAGCCTCAGACCAAGACACTTCTATCTAGAAAAAACTAATTGACAAGATTGTAGAAGATAGCTAAGATATTCCTATTGAACCTTAGGGGGTGTCTCCACACTACCAATCAAATCAAGTTATGATAAATCCCTTCATGTTCTTCATGTTGCATCTTCATCAACGAAGTCCTCCCACACTTAGGAATATCATGTAGCTAGATTAGTTCATAACATCTTTCAACAAGCTAAGTAGGGCAACTTCTTCACTAAGGAAAACAACACACCAAGGTTCAGATTCAACAAAAGATTCCCTGGGGACCTGATGCAGTGGATACCATTGCTTCCTAAATGGGGAGGATTGATCCATATGGAAATCATTGGCCACCCACCTATTCCATTGGCTCAAATAAGGGTTTCCACCTTGGAAATTTTTCTACAACATTTCAAGTCCTAAATTGTTGGGGTTGTTTTGAGGCCCTAAAAAACATTTTATGGGCCCGACCTAGTCACACTGAAAGATTTAGAAATGGAAAAATGTGTAGACCTTGGATAGACCTTTCAAATGAGCTACTGTGTTCCCCAAATGTAGATCATATGTAAAAGTTACGTGCTTGGGAAGTTGATGTAGCAACTTACCCCATCGGGGCCCACATGAATTTTGGCATTTCATCTTCCATGGTTAGGTTTTTGGATTTTATTTATGTTAAAAATACCTCTAGAGCCTCATTGTAATCATCATCATCTTCTTGTGAATGGGTGCATCCATCACATCTCTTCTCAGAGATAAGTTTCCACCATTCTAGCAAGTCATTCACTCTCTAATTTCATAGTTTATGTACATTCTTTCACTAATAAAAATTGTGAATTACTATGTCTCTTTGTTTATTGCAACATTTTTGTGTATCTCGCAATATCTCTATATATTTCATTGTTATATCTTTGCCTTCATTTCATTATAAAAAATAATCCAGATCAAGAGGGATTCTTCGAGCAACAGTTGAAAGGGATCGTCTACCCCATTGTCTCTCTTTTCATCCCCCGTTGGTCATCTTCGGTTTCGGCGAGGCCAATATTGCAAAGGCTCAAATTTTTAGAGTCCCAATTGCTTATACCCTGACCTCGTTGGGGACATCCTCAAAGAAAAAAATGAAAATAAGACCACTCTGATACCACTGATCCAGATTTATGAGTGAAATGAAATGAACCACATATCTATAACATTAACACACATATACAGAGAACAATAACATATATACGATGGAACTTAACTTATATTCAATAAAGAAATATGTTGAAACTATAAAATACAGAATTAATGCAATCTTGCTTGAATGGTGGTAGCTAATCTTTGAGAAGAGATGTGTCAGCTACGTGCATTCATCTAAGAACATTACAATGAGGCCTCCAGGCCTTTTTAACATCCATAAGTAAACAAAAAATCCTATACATCCAAAAACCTAACACTGGAAGATGAAGCACTAAAAGTGATGTGGGCCCCGATGGGGTAAGTTGGTACATCAACTTCTCGGGGTCATAAATTTTGCATATGATCTTTGTTTTAGGCACACAATATCCCATTGTAAAGGTCTATCTGTGGAATACACATTATTTTGTCACACTCTAACTTTGTCTATAGTGTGACTATGGAGGGCCCAAAAAACACTATTTAGGGCCTCAAAATGACCCCAAAATTTTAGGACCCAAAAAAATAGAAAAAAACTATCAAGATAAAAAATTGTAACGACCAAGATGAAAGTTATGTCTGAGCTATTTGGAAGAAGTGGGTGGCCATCACTATCCACATGGATCATTAAAAGTATCTTAAACTTGAATTATAGTAATTTTATGAATAATTTATTTTGTGGAAGTATCTTCAACTTCAATTATGGTAATTTAATCATCATTTATAGATGTATGATGATGTTATATGTTATGGTAATGATTATTTGTGCGAATAAAAAGCTATAATAAATGTTGTTTCAAAATTATAATAAATGATGGATAATAATATTAATATTAATATTAATTCATAAATATAACTATACAAAATAATATTAAAGTGTCTTGACCTATAAGTAATGATAAATTGACATATACTCTTATTTAACTTTGAATATTTTATTCAATTTTAAACTATTATGTCTCATATCAAATATCTTTTAAAAAACTTTTATATATATTATTTGTTAAATAACTTGTTATTCAAAAATATAAAAAAATTAGTTTTTATTTTTTATATTATTTTTACAAAAATTTATTAATGAAAAAAAAAGTTATAGGAAAAAATTGTTAAAAACTAGCATTCTACATTATATATAAAACATTTTCATTGTAACAATAAGATGACTTACATAAATAAACATTTTCATGAGTAAAATAATTAATAAGATGACTTACATAAATAAACATTTGCATGAGTAAAATAATTAACACTCTCTCCATAAGAAATATAATTTCATGTATCTCATCACAATTTTGTGTTTTATATATATATATATATATATAATTTGTATTAATTATAAAAAATATAAAATGAATTTTATATATATATATATATATATATATATATATATATATATAAATAAAGATTTTTGTAAAATTATATATATGTGTGTGTAAAATTGTATAATTTGAATGTGTTTAATGGTTAAGAACATGTGTTTTTCCTAAAAAGTTATAAGTTCAAATTTATAGAAGTAGAGTATATATGCTTCTGTAAACTTTACCAGAATCTCATACATCAATTTGATGTTTAGCTTAATCGTAATCTTAAAAATAAAGTATTATTATTTATATATATATATATTAACATTTTAATAATAATAATAATAATTAGATTGATTAAAATAAATAACATTGTCTAGATAAAATATATAATTTCATATATATGATTACATATTATATTATATTATATTATATTATATAATATATATATATATATATATATATATATATATATATTAACATTTTAATAATAATAATAATAATAGAATTGATTAAAATAAATAACATTCTCTACATAAAGTATATAGTTTCATGTATATGATTACAATTGTGTATTTAATATGAGAATATGGTCTATACAAACATTTGGGTGCTAATCCTCTGAAACATAAATTTCATTGTTTGAGGTATATAGTTAGGAAAACCTCCCATTCAATAGGACATTAACCAGTTATAATATACTCGTTTCGTACTCACAACACTATTAATTTTTTTTTACATTAATATTTTTTTAAGTTCCTTACCATATTTTTATATATTTTAATTTATTATTATTAATATAAAATACTATATTTTTTTTAAGTTCCTTACCATATCTTTATATATTTTAATTTATTATTATGAATATAAAATACTATATACCACGTAATGTAAAAAAACAATTTAACTCCCTTTACAATTTAGTTCCATTATGCTGATTTTGGTTACTTATTTGTTTTACATAGTTGTCGTTTCAATTTAATCCTATATAGTTATGACTAAATATTGAAATCAAATACTTTACGAAATAAAACACTTACGAATTCATTTCCGTTGATTACAAAATGAAACATCTATAAATTAATTTTAATTTCTTTTAAGTATGTTTAGTATTTGTCTCCATATTAATATGAATGTTATATATTTTCATTTTTTCATATTTTTAATGAATTTTGTTTAAAATTAGGTTAGATATTTAGAAGGAACATATTTTGAATATTTTAAGGGTTTTTAGAATGCTGGATCTATTTATGTTTTCCAAACATAATTTAAACAATTTAAACTATATATCCGTATGATGTCATGAACTTAACAACTACCGTAACAACTCGTAGCCTCCGCCGCTCAGCCTCTTTCGTTAAGCCTCCTACAGAATCTTAATTCACAATGAAGCTGACACCTACTCTCCAGGAAAAAATTCATATTTCTTTACCCAAAATCTCAGTAAAATCCATATGGTGTCATGAACTTAACAGCTAAGCAAAAGCTAGCACCATCTTAGAAAATTTCCAATCCCAGAATATGGATTTATTTAAAATTTTACATTGCGGATTTGGGAAGAGAGAGTGGAAAGATGAATGAAGAAGACATTAGACATTGATGGTCGCCATGAATTTTAAGGCATCAAATCTGAGCAATGAGTTTTCCAAGGTTACTTTCTCATGTCAGGAATTTACTTTAAAAATAATATAAATTTATTGGCGAGGACCGGTGGCTGCTATTCAACCCTGTTACCATCATAAATTAAGAAAATAATTTAATATCATATATACTTACTCGCACATGCAACAAACCAACAAAATTGGTCATTACTATATTATGTGTACGTGTCATCCATCAAGGTCGATGCTAGTTGCTCTAGTGAGTATTCGGATGTCACTTAAAAATAAGTGTTTTTAATTTAGATTAAAAAGTGTTCCATAGCAAAGCTAAAACCATTATTAACCTTCTATTTTAAGAATAATATATTTTAATAACGTTAAAAAAGTGATGTTCACATATATGTTACAAGATGATTGAAGGTATATTAATATTAAAATTAAAGTTTTAAATATTTAACTAATTAATTTATAAAATTTTAAATATTTTTTTTTATGTTAGTTAAATTTATGTTTTAATAAAATGTTTAATACAAATTAGAATACATTGTTTTTTGAGTTTGGGTTTATTATAGGAGGAGAGGGGTCAATTTTTTTAACTTTTTTTTTTCTAATTATAGAAAAAAAAAATTTACATATAAGAGCTTGATGTGTATTTATATATTAAAAATCATAAAGTTAAGATGGATCTATATACTTCATTTTGAATATAAAAAAAATTATATATATTTTAAAAAATTTAGTTGTTTTATATGTGTCTATACTTATAATTGATATTTAAATATTTTTTTTAAGGTAGACATTGAAAAACTTAGCTGTAAAATAATTATTTTTTGCTTTCAATTATTTTATATACAATAATAATAATAATAATAATAATAATAATAATATAATTTTTAAGGTTACAACCAAGATAGACACCAAATTGGTTTATTGGACCCTCTTATTTATATATAAAGTTAATATAAAAATAAATTACTTAGGGTAAAAATTGAAATATTTTTTTATATTTGATTTTTTTTTAGTGTTTAATATGAAGTTCACATATCAAACTTTAAAAAATATTGTAATATCAAAAAAAAAAAATTCAATATCCATATTAAGTAAACTATTTGTTTTTTTATTAACTTTATATATAAAATATAAATTAATATAAAAATTGTTTGTTAAAAATAAACACTGAAATATTATATATATAATTGATATTAAATTTCTTTTTATTCATATTTTTCTATCTCAATACTAATAAATATAAATGGACTGCGACAACCTTCCTTAATTTTCCACCCAATAGTTAGATTCCCAGCTGCTTGAAGAAAGAGAAAACGTATCATGACAATCATAAAAGTTTCCTAGGCAACTCTTCATCTCCCTTTAAAAGTTAAACTTTAAAGGAATTACACAACTTTCATATTCAATTATTGAAAATACTTTTCGAGATAAAAAAATCATTTTAAATAATAATAATAATTTAATAATAATAAAACATTATTTCTTATAATAATAATAATAATTCAATAAATATATATTTTTATAATAATAATAAGAGAATATCCATATTAAAAAACAAAATTAAGCTAGTAGAATTGAAACTTCATTAAACATATGAAATAATAAAGTACATTGTTTTCTCAAGTATAATTCTATAAATTTAATGAAAATAAAATTTAATATTTTTATAATATATATATTTTTAATGGTTTTTATTGTTAATGTATTGTTTTAATTTTTATGGTTTTTAAATCATATATATATAAAAAAGAAGGTTTCCCATATATATAAAAAAATAGAAAGTCTAAAAATTAATAGAAGGTTTTCCATATTAAATGAACTAGTATTTTGTTAACTTTATATATAAAATGAAAATTAATATAAAAATTGTTTGTTCAAAATAAACATTGAAATATTTTATATATAATTGATATTAAGTTTCTTTTTATTCATATTTTTCTATCTCAATACTAATAAGTGGACTGCAACAACCTTCCTTAATTTTCCACCCAATAGTTAGATTCTCAACTGCTTGAATAAAGAGAAAACCTATCATGCCAATCATAAAAGTTTCCCAGGCAACTCTTCATCTCCCTTTAAAAAGTTAAACTTTAAAGAAATTACATGCCAATCATAAAAGTTTCCCAGGCAACTCTTCATCTCCCTTTAAAAAGTTAAACTTTAAAGAAATTACACAGCTTTGATATTTAATTATCCAAAATACTTTTGGAGATAAAAAAATTATTTTAAATAATAATAATAATTCAATAATAATAAAATATTATTTTTTATAATAATAATTCAATAAATATATATTTTTATAATAATAATAAAATAACATTTATATTAAAAAAACAAAATTAAGCTAGTAAAATTGAAATTTCATTAAACATACAAAATAATAAAGTACATTGTTTTCTTAAGTATAATTCTATAAATTTAATACCAAATCAACCATCCGACTACACCTCCAATGGCCTTCCTAGAGGAGGAATTCCCGAAGGAACCAATTCAGGTTCCACCACAATCCCTCCTCTACATGGTCCTGGATTCCCACGATAGACCCAACACCAACATTGCAATAATGGACACAATGAAAGTCATGGAAGGAGTCACTTGCATCATCCGGGAGGAAATGTCCATGAAGGACTTCTCAGCCAGGCCCCCATTGCTCAACCCATAAGCAAAATGTGACCAAAGACCACACAGTCTCTTCACGCCGGAGCAATTGGAGCTCATATTTGAGATGAGGGGATATATGATTGAGCAGCTCCACCGACACACCCTTATTGGTAGCAGAATCAACATGTTGTTTGATTCCTTCTCGAACCCACCAGTCAAACAAAGATGCCCAACCTGCACGCAACCCTTTGCACTCATACTCAACGACGACACTCCTCATGGAAACTCTCTAGATGGCAGGTTCCAATGTTCAAACAACCCTCCTAATACTTAAAATTTCTCAGTTCTCTATGCCTCACTTGCACAAAAATGTTTTTTTTTTTCTTGTCATCTTCCTTAGGTTTTCTGTTTAGTTTGAATTATCAGTTTTTAAATGCATGTCTAGACAGAAGTGTCAATACCATCAGCTACCACTTACTTTAGAAGCCTCTGAGACATTTTTATACAGTGGCAAAGGATTAATCAGAAAATACAACTTTTTATTTAAAAAAATAAAAATAAATTCTTATTATTAAGTTTTTATAAAAAAAAAAAATTAATAAAAAGAAGATCATTCAAGATATGTTATCATTATTATTTTTTCATATTATTTTTATTTTATTGAACTTTAATAAAATTGATATAGAAGTTATATTCTTCTCATTACAATTTAAGGAAAAAAAATCATATTTTATTTAGTTTCAATTAACAAATGAGTTATGAAGATAAATAATATTATAATTAAGAAGAATAATATTCATGTAAATAAAAGATTTTAAGGAAGTACTTTCACAGTTCACTTTTTTAATATTGGCAAAGATTATATATTTTTTGTTTTATTTAAATTTATTAGGAAGACTTTTTTTAATATCACAAAGATTATATATATTTTTGTTTATCTAAAATTATTATGAAGGTTTTGAGAGTTTAATTGTATTTTACAAATTTTAGATAATTAAGGTTATTGAACTCTTTATAATAATTTAAATCTTTCTTATTTATTATTTCTTAGTTGCATCACAATTTTGTAGTTGTCTCAATTTATATTTTTAAATGGTTTTAATCATGAGTTTGATCTTCTCCTTTATTAGAATTAGAAGCAATGATAGTAAACCTCGTGTAATATATGATAATCATCTTGTGTATATACAATAGGTAAGCAACCGATGCCTTAATCTATGTGGGATGAAACTTAACATATGAAAGAAGGATTATACATGATGTGTTGATTTTAATTTTGAGATTATAGATTATAATATACTCATAAATTTTCTTTATTTTTTCTAAAAATATTGAAATCCCAAACATCACATCTATATAAAACAAGAGTTGCATGGCAGCGTAGTCCCTTCCAGGTTGGAATAGGAATAAATGCGATTGAGTATAGACACGTGGGTAGGAAGTTGAAGTACATGTGGTATCCATGCAGAATTTAGTATTCCCGAACTAGTTTAATTTGAAAATTATCAAAATGTATTAATGTCTGATACATCAACAAAGGTTCCTAGTATCTAAGTTTGATAGTACAAGAAATATTTAAAAGGAGCCTGGACAAAAAAAAATTAGTGTACAATAATAATAAGGTTCCTAGTAAGTTACAAGAACATTTAAAAGGTTCGTGGAAAAAAAAAAATGTAGCATATAATAGAATAGTAATAACGTCTTTTACATAGGTTTGTGGACAAAAACAAAAAAAAATTAGCATTTCCAAATTAGTTTTGTTTATAAAAATAGAATAGTAACAATGTCGTGCAACAAAGGAATTACCGAATTAGTTTTCTTTGAAAGTAGTAATGTCTGTTATATCAACAAAGGTTCCTAGGGAAAAAAATTTAGCATACAATAGGACACAAAAACTGTAGCATTCCCGAATTAGTTTTCTTTCGAACAAACAATAAAGGTTCCTGAACACCCAAAATTTAGCATACAATAAAGGCATTCTGAATCAATTTTCTTTGAAATTTGTCAAAAAATAATAATGTCTATTACATATTTCTGGAAATTTAAATGTGTTTGTCATATAGACTGGGAATGGGGCTCTCGTGGACCATAAAAAGAAATAAGTACAAGAATTAGGAATGTCGAAAGAAGAAGTGCACGACGGTAGACAAGAAGACCTAAGAAGAAGAAATTGGAAGTTATGAGTCTTTGGTTACAGTTTTCTATTTAAAGAGGTAATATCTAGATTGATGAAGAAAACAAGATGACAGTATAGACTTAAACTGGATTGCTAAAGAAAACATCATGCCAGTATAGACTTACTATGAAGTTGATGCGTTTTTGTTGCTGTCGTTGATGCTAAGTGGAGTCGTGTCGACCGGTTCTTTCCCTTCCTGGATGAGGTTTTCCATTCTCTGTTGGAACCATTCTTTGATGTAGCTTCTCATGGGAGCCATGTTGATTTCATCCCGGATTTCTATGTCGTAAAGGTCATTTTCTAATTTCCTTAGATCCATTGAAATAATATGCAGTCTCTGTTCAATTTCTTCATTGTGTGCCGCATAGTCCAGTACCCAGTGCTCAAGCTCATCTACACGATGTTCAACTATGCCATAAAACTTTTTGAACGACAACCCCTTAAAATATCAAGTTGTTCATGGAAGGCTTCTTTGGTGATTTTCAAGGATTTGAGAATTAAGTTTGGGTCTTGAACCTCATTGGTACTTCTGGCTAAGTCTATTTGGATTGGGCTTGTGGATAAATCTTCCTTTTCTGATATGGCTTGTTTACATGATTCGACAATGAGCTCCAAGTTCTCAACTTTCTTTTGCCAGCATGCTTTTACTTTTTTGGTCCTCTTTGGGGAGGGAAGTTTCTCTTGTCTTATTTTCAGTTCCGATGTGTTGACGGCATGGTTGGAAAAATGGGTCTGCACCTCTTCAAAAAAACGTTGATCATTTTTTAAATTTGCCTCCAAATGTTTGAGAAAATCGTTTTCCTTCTTTCTGAAGGAAACTAAATTTTGCGATGTTTCCCAGGCATTACTAACTAGATGCATTCTTTTGTTGATGTTATTATCTACAAGGGCTCTAGAGCATGCAAGGAGGGTAGAGGATACTTTCATCTTGGCTACAGTGGTAGTAGACACATTTTTTGCTAAAGGCAAGGAAAATTCTAGGGTCGCAATGAAAGCCTGCTCAAATTCGTTGAGGCGTTCTTTCACTCTGGCATTTTCCACTTCAATTATTCCAATGGAATCATGAAGAGAATCACCAGTTACTTGGTGAAATAGGGATATTTGGGACGACTGTATTTTCCTAAAGTTAATCTCTGTGCGATATTTTCCTTTCTTGTTTGTTACATCTCTCTTTTCAATGACCATACTTTTAGATTGGCTTTCAAAAACAACGCTATGGAATATGAAGAATTCATCTTCATCAAACATTTTGGTGTCAGCTATTTCCACTACAGACAACCTAATTTTGTGCAAGTCCTCAGTTTCAATTTCAAGTTACAGCTGTTCACTTTGAATTTCGGGTTTGTCTGCCTGCCCTACATTGTTTTTTCTATTCTTCGTCAATGGAATTTTGTGAGAACTATCAATTTTTATGCAAGGAGGGTTCTTATCTCCTCCTCTGTTCGAAGATTTTTGGGTTGCTTTCTTACTAAGGCGGGTCTTTGAAGCGATGCTTTGTGATTTCATGCTCTTGGGAGTGCTGGTGGGGGACTGGGAATTCTTTTCACTGTATACTTTTACCTGTTATGTGTACAATTCAATCACGCTTTGCAATGTCTCTGTGTCGCAAATTCTAGAAGCATCATTGTTGTCATCGCTGTCCCTGTCTTCAGTCAGGTGTCTATGGATAAAAGAGTTGTTAAAGCCAACTGCCAGTAAATGTTCTCGAAAAATCCCATTATGGTCGAACCCTTTTAGTCTTTCAACATACTTTAGGTTCAATTTCTTGAAATGGTCGACAAATTCATCAATCTTGTTGACGTTTCTACACACAAAGTCTCTGACTTTCTAGGGTAGAGGAATGAACTATTTTTTTTCTTGTCATGGAAAAAATGTAACCAATGGTTGTATTTCCTTGTTATTTCTGCAACAAACATCTTGTCCGTGATGTGGCATGGAAGGAAAGAAGGATTTTCCTTAGAGACAAATACCATGAGTACACTGTGATTTTCCTTTTGTTCAAGTGTGCCCTTCCTGTTCAAAAACTTTGTTTCTTGGCCAGACATCTGTGGAGCATCCTTCCCTAACAACAAATATTTGAAAATTGAGACAAAGCCATTAGAAACTTCATAAAAACAATGGGAGGCATTGTGCCTCCACAAGGCCTAGTACCAAAATGTTACTGGGCTGAATCCACAGTTTATTTTATTGGAAAGAGAAAATTTTGGAAACGGACAACAATGCACTATTGCGAAAATCAAGTAGGATGACATATAAAAATTATTCCATCCTTTGAATCATGACAACTGCGAACAAATCTCAATGGAAATTAGCTTCCCCCAATTGAAAATAAATTTTTCCTTGACTGTGAAGTACAAAATATAAATAATTATATGGGAAATGCTTGTCATGGATACTTGTCCCATTATTCTTGTAAACAACCAAGAAATTTCTCGGAATGTATTTATAAAGGAACTTGCTTGCAACTTTGTGATATCTTGAGGAACTATTGTCAAGTCTTTGAGGAACTCTACCAAGATGTCCAACCTGTTATCATGTTTTTCTAGGAACTGCTTGCAGTCTTGTCCTCTAAACATTAATGTTGGCTTCGACAATTTTAACATTTTGCGGAAGACCTGAGGCAACAAAGAAACAATAGAATGGTTTTGCAGTGGAATAATTCTTTGGCTTGGAATATATTTTTTGGCGCACCAAGAGACCACCTCCTTACAAGAAAAAATCTCAAGGACGCAACCTGCATGAGCGATTCCAGAGGTCCAAATCACTTCGTTCTGGGAGGAATGTGATGAATAGTAAAAGTATGCCCTAGACCACTAGAAGTTTTGGTCCTAATGTCCAAAGATATTTACTGTATCTCCACAAAGCTATTGTCAACCTGATGCCATAATTATAAAAGAACATTTGTTTTCTCCAGACGATGAATGAAATGCAAACTTGGAAGGGATAATATAACCCTGTGCAAATCTTGGTCCAATGCCTGTAAATGGGAGATATCCTCGAGACTTTCATTCATTAATAACAATTTCGACGACTATTTCATGATGTGTTGTTATCATTAAACACTAGTAATTGCATACATAGAAATGTGAACATGGTAGATACAAAAATGAGTGATTAAGCATCTTATATTTTTTGAGCGGGCTAGCACGACAACATGTGTTCGAGATGAACAATCGGAAGAGACAAAATAACTCTCCGCAGATCTTGGTTAATGTGTAATAATCAGAGATCCCCTAGATCATTTATCTCATTAATGAAAATGTTGATGGTTCCTCCATGGTCAATTGTTACCATGAAAGGTTTCTAATTGCATACTAAGAAAGTACATAAGTCACGGGTATGGGAAAAAGCAGCTTCAAAATAGGGTTACAAGGTAAAACCATTGGAGGTGAGGGAGCGAGGGTCAAATTGTATGTCTCAGAAGTTTTTGAGTGCAATACGCATAACACCAAAGAGGGTATGGTAGGATAGTCCAGAGGGAAATTTGTATATCACTAGTAAGACCATAACTAATGTATATCAGGAAAGATAGGAAGTTAGTGGGCATGGAAGGCAGCGATAGATACTTTGAAAAATTTGTGAGGCATGGTAGAGTGAATCTTATGATTTCAAGGAGTCCGCAGTGGAATTGTACATGAAGAAAGTTTTGAGTGCATGATGTATAGCACGGAACAAAAAGAAGTAGAGTTGGAAAGCGTCAATGCAACAACCATGGCCATAAAATTGTCTAAGTATGGAAAGGAACAATGATCGGTCAGATTCATCATGTCAGGATATAGATGGAGATGAAGATATGTCATCCCGCCAATGCTGGAACCCACGATCATAGAAAAGCAACTAAGTATATAACCATAAAGCAATAATACATGGGAAGAAGAAAAGGGAAAAAGGACTAAGGAGTCCGCGGTGGAATTGTAAATCATGGATATTTTGAATGAAATATGTATATCATGGAACAATAAGCAACAAAGTTCAAAAGCGCCAACCCGGAAAGTGTGGCCATAAAATTGGCTAAGTATGGAAAGGAACAATGGTCGGTTGGATTCGTCATGTGAGGATATAGATGGAGATGAAGATATGTGAGCCTGCCAATGCTAGAACCCCCCATCATAGAAAAGAGACTAAGTATATAACCACAAAGCAATAATACATGGGAAGAAAAAAAGGGAAAAAGAACTTAAGGAGTCCACGGTATAATTGTAAATCATGGAAATTTTGAGTGTAATATGTATATCATGGTACAAGAAGCAGAAGAGTTCGAATGCACTAACCCAAAACAGTGACTAAGAATTGGAGATTTTGTGAGCCCGTCAACACGAGGATCCAAAATAGGCTGAAAAGGTCTCCCCAGAAGACGTGAGGTCCCAACGGTCAAATTGTATTGTTCAGAACATTTCAATTCATAATATGTAACATGGAAGAGGGGATGATGTCGGGACTCGGTAGTCAATTTGTATATTGCGAAGGGGTGGATGCAAACTGTTTCATATCAGTGTGTGTAGTTGTCACTAGTAAGAGTCGCTAGTAATAGCATAACCAATGGAAATTAGGAAGGAAAAGAAGTTGGTGGGGATGGAAGGCAGTGACAGATACTTTTAAACATTTGTGAACGGTGGTAGCTTGAAGCTTGTGAGTTTGATGAGTCACGATGGAATTGTAGACCACAAAATTTTTGAGTGCAATATGTACATCACGGAACAAGAAGCAGTAGAGTTCGACACTGCCAACCCAACAACCGCGACCATATAATTGGTTAAGTATGGAAAGCAATAGCAGTTGGTCGGATTTGTCATGTGATTATATAGATGGAGATAAATATATTTCAACCCACTATTGCTAGAACTCGCGATCATAGAAAGGATACTAAGTATATAACTAGAAATCCATAATACACGGGAAGAAGAAAAGGGAAAAAGGACTTAGGAGTCTGCGGTGGAATTGTAGATCATGGAAATTTTGAGTACAAGATGTGAACCCGGTAGTGAATTTGTATATTGCGGAGGGCCGTATTCCAATTGTTTCATACCATTGTGTTGAGTTCTCACTAGTAAGAGCACAACCAATGTATATTAGGAACGACAAGAAGTTAGTGGGGATGGAAGGAAGCGACAGATATTTTGAAGCATTTCTGAACCATGGTAGAACGAAGCTTGTGAGTTTGAGTTATCCATGGTGGAATTGTAGATGACGAAATTTTTGAGTTCAATATGTATATCACAGAACAAGAAGCAATAGAGTTCGAAAGCGCCAACCCGGCAAGCGTAGCCATAAAATTGGCTAAGTATAGAAAGGAACAACGGTCGATAAGATTTGTCATGTGAGAATATAGATGGAAATGAACATATGGCATCCTGACAATGCTGGTACCCATGATCATAGAAAGGTGACTAAGTATATAACCGGAAGGTGATAACACATGGGAAGAAGAAAAGGGAAAAAGGGCTTAGTGCATGGTGGAATTGTAGAGAATGGAATTTTTAAGTGCAAGATGTATATTACGAAAGAAGAACTAGCAGAATTCGAAAGGGCCAACCCAAAATTTTTTATCTAGGTGGATATTAGTGGCCACCCACCTTTTCCAACTGGCTCAAAACAGTTTTCTAGCAATTTTGGCAATTTACTATTTTTAGCAGTTTTTAACTTCCGGGGCCATTTTGAGGGCCCAAATTAAGGTTTTTCTAGATTTAGGTTCTTAATGATATATGAAGGAATTATTGAGCCCCAAAAATTAATCTCCTCAACAATACCTTTCCAACGAGCTATCACACGCCTAAAACAGAGATCGTATGCAAAAGTTACGACCCCGGGAAGTTGATGTACTCACTTACCCAAACGGGGCCCACATGACTTTTGGTGCTTCATATCCTAGGGTTAGGTTTTTGGATGTCTAGGGATTTTGGAATTATTTATTATTGTAAAAAGGCCTTCAGAGCCTCATTGTAACCATCTTCTTGGGAATGCGAGTAGCCATCACATCTCTTCTCAGAGATAAGCTGCCACCATTCTAGCGAGTCTTTCACTATGTATTTTTACAGTCTCTGTACATTTCTTTCATTAATAGAAATCATGTATTACTGTATATATGTGTATATGGTTGCATATATGATACATTTGTGTTATATTATTGAATATTTGAGATATCTCTGTTCATTTCTTTATTATATCTCTGCTCGCATTTCGTGTCGAAAACAATCCAGATAAGTGGTATCAAACCAGGCTGCTCTTGATCATTTTTTCAGTGCATGTCCCCAATGAGGTCCAAGTATAGAAAGTTGGGCCTCGAGCTTGTCTCTCTTGAAGACAATCTCTCTCACACACCCAATAAACCCTCAATGGAGGAAGAAAATAAAAACGACGGAGCAGATGATCCTATCAATATATTGCTTGAGCAAGCTCTCACGTGATAGAGGGATGAAATGATGGAGAATTTTTCCCACATCCTTCAATACCTGCCAATAGCATCAAGTGCATCTTCATCAAGTGGCCACTTTGGAGGCACCTCACCTTTCAAGGTACAAGTTAATTTTGATATTCCTATATTTGAAGGACAAATAGATGCAGAAGCCCTAGAAAAATGGTTAACTCTACTAGAAGGATATTTCTTTGCTCACATTTTTTCTGACAAAGAAAATATCACCTTCCCACTCCTTTAATCTCTCGCTCATGTCAAACATTGGTGGGAAACTTACTGGGAGAAAAGTTCCATAGAGGAGTCTGGAATATACGGGGTCGATCCCACTTGGGATTTTTTTGTGGATGTGGTAAAGGAACAATATTACCCTATTGGAAACTATGAGGACCAATACATGAGATGGACCACACTATGGCAAGAGAGGGGCCAAGAAGTTCCAGAGTTCACCAATACCTTCCATACCTTACGCACCAAGATGGGTATCAAAGACTCCGAGGGACATTTGGTTATGAAAAAATGTGGGGCTCTACACAGATACATCCAGACTGAAATGGATTTTCTATACATATCATCACTCGGTGCTACTTATTGATATGATGTTAAAATCGAGCAGAAATTTAAGCACTAGAAGTATGACAAAGACAGCCCTAACAAATAGTCTCCCAAAAAACGGTCCAAGACACAGGAAAAGAAGGTTCAGGGGAAGACAAAGAAGGACACCGGAAAATGGTGCGAGTTCCACAAAATCCCCTAGCACAACATCGATGAATGTCGCTCAAAAAAATCATTGGTGGCCGAGATCAAAGACAAAGAGTCAAACCCTGATTCATAATCTGAATCTAAAAATAATGGTAAAGGACAGATCATTGATGTGGACCCCACTATTATTGTCGTGACTGCAACAATTCAACCAGAAGAACCAACAGATCCTGAAGAGGGGGAGTGCCTTTTTCATTCACAGATGTGGGTGAAGGGGACCCTGCTGCATTTTATTGTTGATAGTAGATGCCAAAAGAACCTCATCTCAACAGAGGTCATCAAACAATTGGGACTATCGACAACACCACACCCGCAACCATACAACATCAGGTGGCTTCGCCAAGGACAAGATCTCCGTGTCAGCCAACAATTTCGATTGTCATATGGCATCCAACCCTTCAAGGATAAGGTATTATGTGATTTTTCCCCACTGGATGTCTGTGATGATCTCTTGGGCCAACCATATTTGTGGAAGCGCCATGTTGTTTATGAGTCTTGACCTCGTAGTGTCATTTTTTCTCTAGGGGGTCATCTCTACAGAATACCAGAGGTAGTTCCAACTACTGTTCCACCTAAAAAGTGTCACAAGGTAGTATCTCATACTACAAAATTTAGCTTCTTCACAATCTATTCAAAAGGAGAACAGAAGGACATTGCAACCACTACAACCTCGCCCCAAGCACCTTCTATCAAATAGAAGCAAGTCGACAAGGTTATAGTAAAGCACAAATATTCCTTATGCACATCGTCCTCTCATGTAGCCTGACATGTTGAATGGCCTTAGCCTCAACCTCAACAGGTTCATGACAAACTTCCACAAACTGAGCAACGTGACGTCTCCAGCAAGGCAAGCAACTAACCAAGATGGAGATTCAACAAACACTTTTCCCTCTCCCCCGGGAAATCAATGAAATGGTGACCATTTCTTTCTAACGAGGGAGTATTGATCCAGGTGGATATCTCTAGCCACCCATCTTTTTTAACTGGCTCAAAATAGTTTTCTGGCAATTTTGGCAATTTACTATTTTTAGCAGTTTTTAACTTCCGAGGCCATTTTGAGGGCCCAAATGAATGTTTTTTCAATATAGAAGTTCTAAATGATATCTAAATGCATTATTGAGCCCCTAAAATGAATCTCCTTGACAATACCTTTCCAATGTGCTAGCACATGCCTAAAACGGAGATCGTATGCAAAAGTTACGACCTCAGGAAGTTGATGTACTCACTTACCCAAATGGGGTCCACATGAATTTTGGCGCTTCATATCCTAGGGTTAGGTTTTTGGATGTATAGGGATTTTGGCATTCTTTATTATTGTAAAAAGTCCTTCAGAGCCTCATTTTAACCATCTTCTTGCGAATGCAAGTAGTCGTCACATCTCTTCTCAGAGATAAGTTGCCACCATTCTAGCGAGTATTTCACTCTGTATTTTTAGAGTCTCTGTACATTTATTTTATTAATAGAAATCATGTATTACTGTATATCTGTGTTTATGGTTTCATATCTAATACATTTATGTTATATTATTGAATATCTGCGATATCTCTGTTCATTTCTTTATTATATCTCTGCTCCCATTTTGTGCTGAAAACAATCTGGATCAACAATATCCATGAATTGGAGATTTCGTGAACCCGACAAAAAGAGGATCCAAAACAGGATGACAAGGTCTCTCGATAAGACGTGGGGCCCCAATGTTCAAATTGTATCAATCGGAACATTTGCATGCATAACCTGTGACACAGAAGAGCAGACGATGTCGGAAGCCGGTAGTCAATTTCTATATTGTGGAGGGTGTGATGCCAATTATTTCATACCAATGTGTCCAATTGTCACTAGTAAGAGATAATTTAGTATTGAAAATAAGTGCGATGTTGAGCCAGCTGGCTCGCAAGTCGTCTTGTCAATTTGTATATCACAGAATGTTAGGTGCTATTTGTAGGGCACAAAACAATGGAGGGCCAATTTTGAGCCCACCCACCCAAGAACCCGCGATCCAAAAAGTGGCTACATATGGAATGCATAGTCTGTACATGCTCTATAAAATCTCATGTCCATACTCTATAGTCCCATAATACATGGGAAGAAAAAAAGGGAAAAAGGACAAAGGAATTCACAGTGGAATTGTAGATCATGGAAATTTTGAGTGGAAAATGTATATCACGGAACAAGAAGCAACAGAATTTGAAAGCGCCAGCCAACCAACCATGAGCATAAAATTGACTAAGTATGAAAAGGAACAATGGTCGATCAGATTGGTATGGAATGCGGAATTTTGGGAATTCTGCATTCAATTTGTATATTACGGAATTCTGGGTGTTATTTGCAGGGCACGGAACAATGGAGAACAATTTTGAGCCCGCCCGGTTGAGAACCCGCGATCCAAAAAGTTGCTACGTATGGAATGTGGACTCCATACATGCTCTATAAAATCTCATGTCCATACTTTATAGTCCCATAATACACAGTAAGAAAAAAGGGGAAAAGGACGAAGTCCACAATGGAATTGTAGATCACAGAAATTTTGAGTGGAAAATGTATATCATGGAACAAGAAGCAGCAGAGTTCGAAAGAGCCAACCCGACAACCACGAGCATAAAATTGACTAAGTATGAAAAAGAACAACAGTTGGTCAAATTCTGCATGTGAGGATATAGATGGAGATGAAGATATGTCAACATGTTAACATTGGAACCCAAGATCATAGAAAGGAGACTAAGTATACAACTAGAAAGCGATAATACACGGGAAGAAGACAATGGAAAAAGAACTATAAATTGAAAATCACGGAAGTTTTTTGGGTGCAAGATGTATATGAGGGAATAGGGGACATAGGTGTTGGATATCACAAATTTGGGACCCGATGATTACATAATTGGCTAAGTATCGAAAGGGACTACGGTCGGTCAGGCTCATGGTGTGAATATATAGATAAAGAGTTGCCAATTTGTGAATCCATGAGGCCATGATCATATAGTTGTGACTAAATATATAAGAAAAAAGGGATAATAGAGGGGGGGAAGAGAATTAAGAGTTTTTATACATTCCTGTGGACAAATTGTATATTGCAGAACTCAGGGCACTCTTTGCAACTTGTCGAAAATTCGAAACACAATTTTGAGGCCGTCAATCCGATAACCCACAATGGAAAAAGTGTGCAAATATGAAAAATGAAAACGCTCGCTGGGACTTGCTTTCGCTAAGCAAGATCTTCTTTGCATGTTTCTGAACAGTTTCTCTAGGGATGGTTGGTTGTCCCAACTTTTCCTTATTAATGAAGATTGTTTTCTACTTTTTTCATGATGTTGTTCTAGTATTAAACCTTTGGTGTTGCATTACTGGAAAGAAGTACGGGGATGGGAAGAATAGGAAACAATGACTAGGACTTGGAGTTTTCATCAACCCACCAATGCGAGGATCCAAAATATGGTCACAAGGTTTCTCCATAGGAAGTAAGGCCCCGATGGCCAGATTGTATAGTTCTAAACATTTCAATGCTTAATGTGTAACACGAAAGAGGGAAGGATGTCAGAGTCCAGTTGTCAATTTGTATATAGCAGAGTAGCGGGTGCCAATTCGTTCATACCAATGTGTCCAATTGTTATTGGATAAATCTGTAAGTGTGGACACTAACCGATCTCCCTAGATCCACCTGGATCTAGAACAAAACAAGACAGAACATGACACTTTCCTTACGTTTTAGATATTGAATTTACTAACTAAAGAGAGATGAGTGACATACCTTTTAAATGTCTCTTCCTCTCGCCATCGCCATCCTAGCTCCATTCCAATGCTCATACCATGATGATCCTGGAAAAGAACGCAACCAACCAAAGTGATAGTAATAGCATAAATTCAATATAAACCTATGTATGTGATCAAGGAATCATACAATAAAACACAACAAGCTTTATAGGAAAGAATCATATTACTATATCATATTAAATGTGAAAGAGAGATTACAACCATGGCCTTGATGTCGTAAGGTCCCTTCCAACTGTCCTTTGTTCCCCATACACTTTCACTCCAAGAATTTTGAGAGCATAGATCTGATAATATTCACAATCTAGCTTGACAAAGGCAAAACTCAAAGCCACTCCAACCAAGCTAATAATTCCAAGCCAACCAAAGCTAACAAGCTCAAGAACCAACAAATCTAACATTCTCCATGAGAACTCCTCTCCTTTTATAACTTGAAGAGGATAAGGTGAGGAGGTTAGGATGATCCCACTAAATCATGAAAGCGAGTAATATCCAAACCATTTGGATGCCACCTCACCATAGAAGTTTCTCCCTCTAGAAGATTCGAGAAAACACTCATTTTTCCCACGTGTAGGCATTCTTGCACCCTATCTATAGAGCAACCTGCGAACATCTTGCACCCTAGCTATAGTGTAACCTACGAGAATGGGTCATTCTTGCACCTTGCCTATATAGCAACCTACGAACTTTCTTTTTTATAAGATTTTTACATAGGAAAATGCAACTTCTTTTCTCAGGAAAAGTTCTTCTCCCTTCTCTCTTTAGGAACTCAGGCCACTGACCCCTTTGAAAGCAACAGATAGGTTTACATCATTAACGATCATAGGTATGATGAAAATAATGTGTAACAGAGAGCCCCCCAAAGTATGAAGTTAGAACAGAGTGATAGCTGAAATACTTTGTCGAGTGTGTGTATGGAACAAGGAACAGTCGGTCAGAAACCTGCCAACAAACAAGGAAATACAGTACAATAATATATCATCACTGAGGTAGTCATTCCCATACTCAGAATACAAATGACTCCAAGCATAAATGCCGACATGAGAAGATCCATGTCAAGTAAGACAAGTCATGGCCACCAAACATACACTGTGGATCCATGTCAATATGACTCAAATTTGAACATAGCCACCAAAAATACACTGTGGATCTATGTGTTAAAGACTCAAATTCAAACATAGCCACCAGACATACAATGTGGATCTATGCAACAGTACACTGAATATACTCCAATGCAACCTGAATCTGCCAGAAAAGATTCAGGGTCTTCATCTCCACCACTCTATAGTACGGATCTAACCATGCGAAGACATGTGTCGAAGTCGAACATGGTAGAAACCACTTGATTACTGGTCATTAGTGTATACCATTAACAAGTGCGAGGGAAATCACCAGTAATGTCAATGACTCTCAAGGTACACTAGTACAATCCAACGAATCTGATTAAATGAGTTGAAGTCGAACACTCGACAGAATCTCCCGATCAGGGGTCAATAATGAAAACCCACTATCGAAAGCGAGGAAACTTGCCATTGAGGCATGCAAGTTCCAAGGTACCAATTAGTTTCTAAGTCTAATTCCTGGACAATGAGTTGAAGTCGAGAGGAAAAGACTCATTACAGGAGGGCCTTAATGTATCCCACATCAATGACATGAAACAAGTAACAAGATTTGATGTAGATCAGAGTAACAAGTGATTCAGGAGTGACTCAGCGATGGCCAATGCAATAGAAGGCTTAAGGATTGCAGAAATGGCCGACGCAATAGAAGGCTTTCTGGGTTGAACTTCTCTTTGAACATATTGACGACACGACAACTGTCTTGGAAATACTGACTCAACAACAGGGATCACAGACCAATTTGTAATCTTATAGGAGTATGATCAGGAGACAAGTGGATTTTCCAACCTATACACAAGGCAAGTGAAAGAGTGTCATGTTCGAAAGCGACTCTTCCACAGAATACAAGTTTAGATACATTTCTTTCCCAATTTTCCCCCCACCATCTTTGGCGAGTACCTCTTTATTTTTACGCAAGCTTGAGGAGGATAACATATGCTTGTCAATTTAAGCTAATCCTTCGAATGAGTCCCTTAGAGTATGTTTAATGAACCCTAAGAAGGAGTGGTTCGGTCCCATCACGGGTCTGGCAATGTTTGTTTAACGAGTCCAGAGCTAGAAAACTAAAAGGTTTTTCAAGATTATAGAGTGTGGAAAAACACTTAAAAGAGAACTCCCTCAGTTCCTTTTTCGTAAAATAGTTTGGACGAGACTGAAAAAGAGATAAACTATCACTCAACAGACGTTTTCTTCAAATACTTTAACGAGTGTGAAAAGAACAAGATCGCTCGGCAATCTTTTCATGTTTAGAGAGTCTAAAAAGAGATTAAAGGGATCTCCAGGGGGTTCCTTTTTCGTATAACCTTTACGAGTCTGAAAAAGTGATAAAAGTATACTCGGTTACATTCTCACTTATTTACAAGAACGAGAAAGAACAAAGCCTAAGCTCAGTATAGTTTTCATTTTACGCAAGCTTTAAAACAAAACAAAACCATGCTTGGGATAGATTTTAATTTTTATACAAGCTTAAAAACTAAACAAAACTATGCTTGGACCTAGTTTCATTTTTACACAAGCTTGAACCAGAGGAAACTATGCTTGAGGTAAGTGGTTTCATTTTTACACAAGCTTGAACCATAGAAAACTATGCTTGTAACTTACCAACGCATGGTTGGTACTTAGCCCCTAGCTTAAGAAACTAGCAGCTCTACTTCAGCATGAAGTCCAGAGGATGGAAGTAAATTCCCCCCAAGCTTCGTTTCATCCAACGGCAAAGGAGAATGAAATGAAGCTTCAAATACTAGATGAAGGACTTGACTCAAATAGAGAGGGGGAAAACTATTTCATTTTAACGAGCTTGACATAGAAACAAGAACTATGCTCATAACCTCTATTTCATTTTTTAACGAGGTTGCCACAGAGATGAAAAACTATCCTCGTAACCTCTGTTTCATTTTTTAACGAGGTTGCCATAGAGACACAAAAAACTATCCTCGAAACCTCTGTTTCATTTTTGAACGAGGTTTCTGCAGAGATGCAAAACTATCCTCGGAGTCTCTCTTCTTGATCATGGATTCCAAAAGGACAATGCTCCAGAATGACACCATGTCAAGGGACAGAACTCGGTCATGGCTTCCAAGAGGTCTTCACTGGAAGGAAGAAACACACTCTAGAAGGACACCATGTCGAGGGTCACGACAGGAGTAAAGAGATCAAACTCTAACAAACCTATCAAAGAGATCACCATGTGAACTACTGGATCTAAGTCATCAGAAATTGAAGCCATGGGCGACAACGCCACATAATTGACTGGTGGCAGGGGCGATACTGTCTGCATACAAGAACCATTCAGGGAGGCAATCTAGGCAGGGTCAATGAATGAAAGTTGATCAATAGTCACAACTCATCCATCATGGGGGAAATATATCACATGAAAAAGAGTAGAGACTATAGCTTTCATGGCGTAGACATAATCTCGCCCAAGGAGTAAAGAAAAATCCATGGGGTCTTGGACTACCATGACATCAATGAAGATAGTTTTCCCTCCCAAAGTTACAGGAAACTGAGGAAGGGTCCCTAAAGGTTGACTAGTTCTTCTATTAAAAGCTAGCAGATTCTGCGTAACCAGTGCAAGTGGAGGACAACCCAAAGCTTGCCAAGAAAAAGAGGAAAAAATAGTAACAGATGAACCTTCATCTATCAATGTTTGAGGAATTTCCCGACCAAAAACCTGTATTGTAATCTAGAAAGGCATGTAAGAGGGAAGATGAGGTCTAGTTAGCACATCCCAATCAAAACGGATGGCCTCATTACTTGGAGGGGGTCGTACGGGAGAAGGAGGAATACCCCTCGGCACGGGAGATTTTGTATCAACGAGAAAAACATGGGCAGTATCGGGCTTACTCTTGAGCGGGAGAGTAGGATCGACCGATGGAGAGAGTAGATTGACCACTTGGGTTTCATTCTCCAGGGGGAGAAAGGGGTCGACAGGTGGAAACAGATCGATTTCTTGGGTTTCACTCTCTGAGGGGAGAGTGGGATTGACCGAGGATGGTATCGGATCAACCACTTTGTCAACTAGTTCAACTAAGGGCATGAACAGATTGACGACATGATCAATCGGATTGACCGATAAGGGAACCGGATTAAACATTCCATCAACTACAGGTGGGTTGAGAGAAAGCTTGCGATAAGCAACTGGAAGTTGAGGCTGTGAAACAGTCATGTCTTCCAGTAATTTCGAGGCTTCATCCATATGAGGACAAAGGTGAGTGAGATGACTCCCTTTGCATAGCATGCATGGGAACTTGACTCTACTTTTCTTCTTCCCAACCATATCATGACTTGTTGACGGGGGGTCGTCAGCATGTTGTTCAGAGGCTAACGACATGGGTTGGCGAGGGCATGTAGACCATGCTTCTATAACCTTGGATAGATCAGGGCAATCCTTAAGAAGATGGCTACCCTTACAAAGCCTGGAAGGGTACCTGGGCTTATGGGTTGTTTGGGTGATCTTGACAGCATCAACACTCCCAGCACAATTAACAGTAACTGGTTGTTTTCCAACATGTTTGACAGTGGTTGGAGGTTTTGACCCTTTCTTATATTTCTTCTTTTTAATCTTTCTTTTCTTCTTCTTCTTATTCACTGAGTTACTAGCTTCAAAACTTTAACTCGATGAAGAAGATGAAACAGAAGGTGACCTTGCAAGTGAAGAAGGAAAAGAAGACCTTACTGGTGAAGAAGGTGAAGGATCAACATGAGGTTGATGCTCTTGGGGGGAAGTGCTTATGACCGGAGCACTTACTGCATTCGGGATTACATGAGTGGAAAACAACCATACTGGTAATCCAATAGTGAGACCTGGAAGGCTCAAAGTACCGATGTGAGGAGGACCAATGTTTCCATAAGAAGGAAAAACAAAAGGTTCCCCTGGAGTAGGGGTTCCTTCATTGGTCATTTCGGGAACTGACACCATTAAATAAATCCAACCTAGATTCTGCTAAGGAAAACAAACAACACAAGCTAAAAATCTATGAAGCAAGCAAACAAACAAAACCTTCTTACAATGAGCACACTAGTTGGTGATGAAATCCAACATCGTGGGAACAAAGTAACAAGGGGCTGAGATAGAGCGGGTGGAAAAGCTACGTTGACGACCTGCTTCACGGACTTACACCCTGGTGCAAGCTCCCACACATTATCATGGGTATACGCTCCCAGGAGCCCGAGTGAGTTTGGCAAACGTCAATTCTAGGTACCGTGAAGACTCTCCTCTCCACATTCACCTCATGTAAAGAACCTAGAGAGATAGGCCACTAAGGTTACCAATCACTACAGTGATGCCTCGGGAAACAATCGACAGTCTGATCCATGCACAAGGGCAGGGTATCTAGCCCGAAATCAACTTGAAAGGCTTCCACTCATCATTGTGGGTATACCTCTCAAGTGACCCCCATAATATGTGCAACCTCTACACCAAGACCAACAAAGAAGGGTGAGTAACTCTGCCAGTCTCAATGTGACCTCGTGATTGACCCTTGTGTTAGAAGGGATTCCCAGGAAAAAATGTAATAAGTGGATTTAACCACTCCCTAACTCAAGGTTCTATGTTTGTTTGCAACTTTGGAAAGTTATCTTTCACGCCTATTCCAAAGCCCTACAACTAATCTAATGTAGGTTTGCTACCAGAAAAGATAAAAATGTCTAATTAATTTTTATAAGAGCTTTATTTTACGGCTGTTGTTACTCAAAAGGAAAATGGCGTGGACAATATGGTGTTTTGACCGACTCAAAAATTATGCAAATATATGAAGATGTAATCTTTTCATTTCGTTGAATGCTACGCTACGAGAAGGAGAAAACATTTATCATTCCCATATGCACAATGTCCCAAAATATATTAAACTCATCATTATCAAGATTCTCAAGAAATGAGAAAAAAGGTACTGAACACCAATGCACGATTCGTGGCCCCCCCCGGACATGAGGGGGGAATTTTTTCATAATTTAAGATCAACAAATCTCAAGAATCATGCAATTTCGCTACTTAAAATGCAAGGATGCCCCCAATCTAATATAAAGCAAGAAATTAAATCGTTTTGTTTCAAAAATTTCACTAAAATCAATAATGAACTTTCTTAAAACAAAGAAACCCAAAATAAAAGTTCTCTTTTAAAGCAAACTATTCAGAAGAAATCTGATCTTTCCCTAAACAATTCTAAAGAAAACACATGCTTTGTAATTGAAAGACACTCAAAGCAAGAGACTAATCCTTCAAAAAAAAACAAAGCAAAGATGGCTATAAACAACTCAAAGAATGTCAAGCAGATTGTAAACAGATCAATATAGGCTCAAAAAGTTCAATCCAGTTGATCAAAGCAAAACTGGGCATCAAAAAATAGGACATCCTAATTCCAAACACAAATTCCAAATTGGTTCGCAACCTAGCTATAGGGTGCAGTGCGAACATTAGTGGAGTTCGCAGGCTAGACATAGGTAGGGTGTGAACATCTCGCACTGGATTACACAGTAGGGTGTGAACTCAGATGATTTTCGCAGGCCACTAAAGGGTACAGTGCGAGAATGTTTGTAAACACAAAATTTGGAAAAAGGACAAAAATTCTGAGTGAACTTTCAAATCCAGAGAGTCTTGATGGATCTCCCATAGACTCAGAGACCAGAAAACAAGAAATGAAAGTAAGGGAAAATAGACTAACTAGGAAACAATTCGTTCCCCAGTGGAGTCACCAATTTTGTTATTGGATAAATCCGTAGGTGCAGACACTAACCGATCTCCCTAGATCCACTTGGATCTAGAACAAAACAGGACAGAACATGATGCTTTCCTTAAGTTTTAGATATTGAATTTACTAACTAAAGAGAGATGAGTGACATACCGTTTAAATGTCGCTTCCTCTCGCCATCTCCATCCTAGCTCCGTTCCAATGCTCATACCATGATGATCCTGCAAAAGAACGCAACCAACCAAAGTGATAGTAATAGCATAAACTCAATATAAACCTATGTATGTGATCAAGGAATCATACAATAAAACACAACAAGATTTAGAGGAAAGAATCATATTACTGTATCATATTAAATGTGAAAGAGAGATTATAACCATGGCCTTGATGTCATAAGGTCCCTTCCAACTGTCCTTTTTTCCCCATACCCTTTCACTCCAAGAATTCTTAGAGCATAGATCTGATAATATTCACAATCTAGCTTGACAAAGGCAAAACTCAAAGCCACTCCAACCAAGCTAATAATTCCAAGCCAACCAAAGCTAACAATCTCAAGAACCAACAAAGTTAACTTTCTCCATGAGAACTCCTCTCCTTTTATAAGTTGAAGAGGATAAGGTGAGGAGGTTATTATGATCCCACTAAATCATGAAAGCGAGTAAGATCCAAACCATTTGGATGCCACCTCACCATAGAAGTTTCTCCTTCTAGAAGATTCGAGAAAACGCTCATTTTTCCCACGTGTAGGCATTCTCGCACCCTAGCTATAGAGAAACCTGCGAACATCTCACACCCTAGCTATAGTGCAACCTGGGAGAATGGGTCATTCTCGCACCCTGCCTATATAGCAACCTGCGAACTTCCTTTTTTATAAGGTTTTTACATAGGAAAATGCAACTTCTTTTCTCAGGAAAAGTTCTTCTCCCTTCTCTCTTTAGGAACTCAGGCCACTGACCCCCCTGAAGGCAACACATAGGTTTACATCATTAACGATCACAGGGATGATGAAAATAATGTGTAACACCAATTGTCACTAGTAAGAGCATAGTTAATGTATATCAGGAAGGACGTGAAGTTGGTGGGGATGGAAGGCAGGGACAAATACTTTGAATGAAGTTAATGTATACAAGGAAACCACGATGGAATTGTAGATCACAGATGTTTTKCATTTAATATGTATATAACAGAACAATAAACAACCTAGTTCGTAAGCATCAATCCTACAACGATGACCATAAAATTGGATAAGTATGGAAAGGAACATCRGTTGGTCAGATTTGTCATGTGAGGATATAGATGGAGATGAAGACATGTCATCCCGCCAACCCTAGAATTGGATATCATAGAAAGGAGACTAAGTATATATCCGAAAAGTGATAACAGGCGGGAAGAAGAAAAGGCGAGTTCGTATGCGCCTGCCYGACAACCGTGACCACACAATTGACTAAGTATGCAAATGAACAATAGTCGGTCAAATTTGTCATGTGAAGATAGAGATGGAGATGAAGATATGTTAGCCCGCGAACCCTGCAACCGCTGATCATAGAAAGACGACTAAGTATAAAACAAGAAAGAGATAATGGATGGGAAAATGAAAAGGGGAAAAGGGATAAGTATCTGACAGTTGAAAAACCTTTTTTTTCCATTTATTAATGGAAATGTTTTCGAAGCCCTGGTGGGTTCTTACTAGTAAAAGAATAAACTACAGATCACTAAAGTTCTTTGGCTACAAGATGTATATGACAGAACAAGGGATATAGGTGATGGATACCGTGAACCTAGGGCCTAGTGGCCATATAATTGGCCAAGTATTGTCCAAGAGAAAGGTTTGATGTCTATTTTAATAGTATTCATACTAATATGTATTATTGGAGAAAGTTTTGATATTTATTTGAATAGTATCCATAGTAATATGTATCAATGGATTGTTTTTGTTTCAAATGAAAATGATCTCCCAATTTGCAGGATGCTCTTTGGTTTGGAAATTTCATTGAAACCATGAAAGTTTTGACTGCAAGATGTATATAATGCAACAAGAAACATGAATTTGCATTGTGGTTTCAACGAGATAAAATCCTTATAATTTATTTATATTGTATTCCTTGCAATGACACGAGAAAACATAAACTCTCCATAAACATTAATCTCTAAATTAAATTAAATGTAATTAAAATTTGGTGTGATTTAAGTAATTAAGGAAGCTTTAGTCGTTCCTTTATTAATGCGAAGCTTTTCAAACCCCTGGTGAGTTATCACTAGTTAAAGCATAAATTGCAAATCACAGAAGCTCTTTGGTTGCAAGATGTATATGAAAACACATTGAACATAGTTGTTGAATATCACAAACTAAGGACTCGGTGGCTAGATAATTGGCTAAGTTTTGCCCAACAGGAATTTAAAATATTTATTCCAACATAATAAGTTGCAACATATGCAGATATTGAACAAGAAAATTGCGTCAACACTTGAGTTGCCTTGTTGTAATTCATTAATTCATTCTATTTACGGGACCCGAAAAATGAAAGTAGGATGGGTCATCCAATTTCTTTCTTTATGTATAGGGCCCGTGCCATGGTGCAGGAGCATCGTAAGAAGCAAGTGAGGGCGGAGGTGGAAGATAGATGGAAAGCACCAATGCACATTTTTGAAATGTTTTGAAACATTAATGTAATAGTTAAGAGGAAGTGCACTTAGATGTTGTAAATAGATCATGAGCGATTTGCTCTCATATATAGTATGTAGAGGCATTTATGCATAGTTAATGAAAGTAGGTAGATTTAAATTCCAGATTAGACAGTTTAGAGCATAGGAGGGAAAACTGACTATAGACACCCTCACCTTTGTATCATTGTAACATTATCAATTAGAGATCATTGAGCATAGAGAAAGGGAAAGTTGTAGCAGAGAGTTGAGAAGAAGATCCCATGTATAGAAGTTTGAATTAATGAAAATAGATTTGATTCAAATTCATGGTGTTATGATGCTTTCTGTGTATACATGTTGAATGGTATGCTTATGGTTGTTTATTCTCTATATTATACATTTGATTTAAGATTGTGTGAATGTATGATTTCATGTTGAATGTTTGAAGTCTGAGAGAGAGAAATAATGAGTTTCAATTGTTTCTCTTCCCGAGTGAGAAGTTCCTACAAGGAGTGCAGTGAAATCGTCCGCAAGTAGTGCGTTGATGGAGGTTCGGAGTTTATCTCTGAAAGCTCAGGAGAGACACTGTTGTTCTCATTCCTGCAGAAGTGCAGGTGAGGCACAAAATCCATGAAAGGTGTGCACAGGATGGTGGGAATTTCATAACTTCTCAACTAGGGGGTGAATTGAAGGATTGTTGTTGCAGGAGGGTGCACAGTGTCAAGGAATCAAATACTTAGAAGTATTTGAAGGGTTGCCGCAAGGAGTGTGTGTAGGAGTCTTTTTGAAGACTCGCGTTTGCAAAGAAAGCTCAGGAGGGTTAGTGCCTTGAAATAATTCAAAGGGAGGAAAATTGATGTTTCTTTGCAGGAAGTTGAGTTCCAGTGGAAGAACTTTGGTTATTTTCGCAGGAGTTATCAAGAAGCGAGGAGCGGTCGAAATACTCTGTGGAGGATTCCTGAAATCACGAGGACCGTAGGATCTAGGGAAGTTGTAGGGTTGTTAGAGGAGAGCAAGATTTCCACTCTAGGATCCAGAATCAATGTGGACCGTTGATCATGCTTTGCACAAGCCGTCATATCATTTCGACATTTCAGGAGTCATGAGACAGGGGAGGTAGCACTTTGGGAGCGAAAGTCCCAAAAACCTAGAAGAGTGACAAGTGGCAGGAGTCTACATCAGAGATAGGAAGTGGTTGAGTGGATAGGTGGTATGTCCTCGTCAAAAAGGTGAAGTCAAACTCGTTGACCATTTTGGGGATTCATGGTTTGGAGACCCGAGACCTTCGCATCAGGATTCGTGAAATCACAAAGTCCAAAGTCCCGAAAAGGAGAAAAGTTCTGTTGTGGGGCCAACATTGGGGAACATGTCGAGATTTGGCATTTTGGCATTTTGGAATATAGGAGGTCAGAATCTTTGTTTCGGGATTCCCAAAATCGTGAACCGCGATAATAATTTTGGTGAATCGACATTTCAGGTTTTGGCAGTTGAAGGGTCGAGAAACTCGGAAGGAGAAGTCACAAAGTCGCGAAATCCAAAGTTCTGAAATTGTGAAAGGTGTGATCATATTGTTTGATCATAATATTTGAGTTGGTGCCTAGTGTTTGTTTAAAGTGGTCTCAACCCATAAGGACCTGTGGATACACTGTTGTATGTGAAGGGTATTTCCTGAGGGGAAATCAACGAGTCAATCGGGCTCAAAGGGTAGATTGGAACGATCCTGCATGGACCTTGGACCTGAGGGTTTGGGGGTCTGCAATTCATTGTGGTATCAGAGCACAGAAAGAGTCTTTTCTTTCTATAGCATGGAAAGGAAGAATATTTCTTAGCCATGCCACTGAGAAGAAGAGTTAGACCAATGCCTGATCCAACAGTGGAAAGAGAAATGCACGCACTACGTGCCAAGCTTGATGCCATGGAAACAATACAGAGGCGCACAGTCAACACTAGGGATATCAGTGAGGCTGACAGTGAAAATGAAGTTGGACATGGAGAAGAATTCACAGTCGAAGATGTTGTAGACGAATGCCTATTTAGGGATGTTGCAAGGATAGGTGCCAGGGAAAAGATGGAGATTCCCATGTATGAATGAAACCTAGATGTTGAAGAGATTCTAGACTGGATTAGGACTCTAGAAAAATACTTTGACTATGAGGATGTCGAGGAAGACCGAAAAGTCAAACATGCAGTCACTAGAATTAAAGGGCATGCAACATTGCGGTGGGATGAACTGCAAGCTGACAGATGCTGCAAAGGAAAGAAGAAAATCAAAAGTTGGGATAGAATGGTTGCAAAGATGAAAGAAAAATTCATACGCAAGGATTATCAAATTACTCTGTTTCAGAGTATGCAGAATTTGAGACACAAGATGATGTCAGTGAAAGAGTACACTGAAGAATTCTACGATCTAAACATTAGGGTAGGTCATCGAGAAAGTGATGATGAAAAGGTTTCTAGGTACATGAATGGTCTGACATATGAAATTCAAGATGAGATGAGCATGATGATCATTTGGAATATAGAAGATTCTTCTCAGATGGATCTAAAAGCTAAAGAGAAGATGAGCTGAAAGAAAGGTCAAAGAGGTTGAGGCAGAAGTTAGTCCAGAGGCAAAACAATTGCCCAAGATAGAACTCAGAAACCTCAAGAAGAGGGAAAGAAACCTCAAACTCAAAATGAGAGAGGAGGAAGCTCATAGAGAGGACAACACGCTAATAGAAATACTTTTCCTCATACCAGAGGAAGAGGAAGAGGCATAGCTAGAGAAGTGAAATGTTTTACTTATGGAATAATGGACACAAATCCTATGAATGTCTAGATAGAAAGAAAGAAGGAGGTGAAACTCACATTTCTGAAGCACAGAGATGAAATGTTGAGGCAGAAGATACTGAGGGTGGAAGATCACTGATGATGAGAAAAGTTCTCTTAATGCCAGAGAATGAGGCGAAGAACCCATCCCAAAGGAACAAACTTTTTTGGACTGCTTGCAAGACCAAATACAGGGTATGCAAAGTCATCATGGACAGTGGTAGCATAGATAATCTCATTTCTACAGAGATGGTAGAAAAGCTGGAGCTACAGAATATTGGACATCCAAGCCCATACAGAGTTTCATGGCTACAAAAAGGACATCAAGTAAATGTCACTAAACAATGTTTAGTTGAATTTAAAATAGGAGGATATAAGGATGAAATACTATGTGATGTCATTCCCATAGATGTTTGTCATGTATTGTTGGGTAGACCATGGCAATATGATAGAAATGTGATTCATGATGGGAGAAAGAACACATACACCCTGGAGAAGAATGGGAGAACTCACATGTTGTTGTCGATTAAGGATAAAGAAGTGAAACCAGAAGTGAGCAACACTGTACTTCTCATGAGTGGGAAGGAAATTCTTAAGGAGGTTAAGAAGAAGGAAGATACACAATTCATTATGGTCAGGAAGCCTAGAATTGTGTTGACCAGTACAATAGTGGATGATTTACTAGAGGAAATATAGAAGTTGTTGGAAGAGTTTGCTGACATAGTAGTGGACGAACTACCTTGTTCGTTGCCACCGATCAGAATTAAAAGTCATCACATCGATCTTATACCTGGAGATAGTTTACTGAACAAAGACACGTATAGATTGATGCCACAGGAGAATGAGGAGGTCAAGAGACAAGTCCAAGACTTAATGGACAAAGGGTTGGTTAGAGAAATCTTGAGTCCATGCGTTGTTCCAACAGTGCTCAGCCCAAAGAAAGATGGAGGTTGGAGGATGTGTACAGACTCAAGGTAAATCAACAAGATTATCATCAGATACAGATTTCCTTTGCCAAGGATGGATGATTTGATGGATTTGTTGAGTGGAGCAAAGTTCTTTTGAAAGATCAATTTGAAAAGAGGATATCATCAAATTTGTATGAGAGAAGGTGATGAATGGAATACAACATTCAAGACAAATGAAGGGTTGTATGAATGGCTTGTTATGCCATTTGGCTTAACAAATGCGCCTAGTACTTTCATGAGGATGATGAATGAAGTCCTGAAGGATTTCATAGGAGAATTCGTCATCATATATCTTGACGATATATTGATTTTCAACAACATAGAAACATAACACTTGAAGCATTTGGATACAGTGATGAAGAGACTACAACAAGAGAAATTACTAATAAAAATGAAGAAATCATCATTCATGAGGACAGAGCTCATTTATTTGGGGTTTGTTATCTGTGCAAATAAGCTAAAAATGGATCCAGAGAAGGTGGATGCGATCAAGAATTGGTCATCGCCAAGGAGTATATTTGAAGTTAGAAGGTTTAATGGATTGGCTAGCTTCTATAGAAAATTTATTAGAAATTTCAGTGGAATTGGCGCACCGATGATGGACATGGTGAAGAAAAGACATAAAGCTTTTCATTGGACAGAAGAAGCAGAGAAGAGTTTTAACTTGCTGAAGTAAAAGATCACGGAGCAACCAATCTTGGTTCTATCGGATTTTAGCAAGACATTTCAGGTCAAGTGTGACGCTAGTGGATTTGCAATTGGAGCGGTCTTGAGACAAGACGACAGACCGGTCACATACTTTAGTGAGAAACTGAATGAAGCGAAGGTTAAATATTCCACATATGACAATGAATTATATGCGGTCATACAAGCGCTGAAGAAATGCAGGCATTATTTGGTTCCTAAAGAGTTTGTTTTGTACAACGATAATCATGCTTTGCAATTCATGACTCAACAAGAAAAGTTTAACCAGAAGCATGCAAAATGGGTTGAATACATGCATAATTTTACTTTTGTAATTAAGCATATTTCTGGAACTGCTAAGAAAGTTGTTGATTCTTTGAGCAGGAAATGCTTGCTTATGCAGGAGTTCAGAGTCAAAAATTTGGGTTTTGATAACCTCAGGGACATGTATAGAGATGATCCAGATTTTAAAGAGGCGTATGAGGTGTCTGAGAATCCAATTCTCAGGGATAGAAGATAGTGGACTGAATATATGATCCAAGATGGATTATTATTCAGGGGAAATCAATTATGTATTCCAAAATGCTCCATGAGGGAGAATTTGTTCAAAGAAAAACATAGTGGAGGATTGGTCAGACATTTCGGTCATGAAAAAACATTCTCAAAGTTGAATGGCTCTAATTTTTGGCCAGGGATGAGGACATATGTAAAAATATTTGTGGATAGATGTAAAAATATTTGTGGACAGATGTAGAATTTGTCATCACACAAAAGGAAGGAAGTAGAACACAGGGTTGTACCAGCCATTACCCATACCTGAGAGGCTGTTGGATGCAGTGAGCATGGATTTTATATTGGGCCTGCCAAGGATGCAAAGAGGATTTGATTCAATCTTTGTGGTGGTAGACGGATTTTCAAAGATGGCACATTTTATACCATGTCAGAAAACCAACGATGCGACTCATATTGCGAACCTATTTTTCAAAGAGGTTGTTAGACTTCACGACTTGCAAAGGAGTATTGTTTCTGATCAAGACACCAAGTTCGTTGGACATTTCTAGAGGAATTTATGGAATAATCTGGGGACAAGTTTGTCATTTAGCTCAGCTTATCATCCTCAAATGGATGGGCAAACAGAATTTGTGAACAGAATCTTGGGAGATTTACTGAGAAGCCTAGTGACTGAACACCACAGTCAGTGGGATCATATTCTTCCACAGGCGGAATTTGTGTACAATGATTCAATCAATAGAAACACAGGGTGGAGTCCATTTCAGATTGTTTATGGAATGCAGCCAAGGGGAGTTTCTAAAGTGAAAGATTCAGAACAGACTGAGTTTAGAAGTGCTAGTGCAGAGGATTTTGCAGAAGCAATGAAGGAACTTCACAACCATGTGAGGAAGCGATTGCAGAATTCTAATCAAGAGTATACGCGTAGATCAAATCAACACAAATTAGAACTTCAATTTGAGGTTGGTGATCTGGTTCTTGCACATCTGAGGAAAGTGAGGTTCCCAAGGGGGACATATAACAAACTGAAAATGAAAAAGATTGGACAATGCAGAGTCATGAAGAAATTAGGGGCAAATGCATATGAGATTGAATTACCGGATGGGATCGAAATTTCATCGATATTCAATATTGTTGATTTGTACCCTTACAGAGTTGGAGAAGTAGAAACAAACAGTGAACAGACAGAGGTTCAGTGGACTAAACAAATGCCTGTAGCTAAAAATCCACAGATGGAAAGTATACTTGACAAGAGGGTCAACAAGAAGACCAGGAGGAAAGATTATATTGAATACTTGGTCAAATGAAAGGGACATCTAGTTGAAGATGCCAGCTAGGAAGATGAAACATAAATTCATAAGCATGGATAGACTGTGCAAGAGCTCATGAACGGGAGTCCATGAAAATTTTCAAGAGAGGGAGTGTGATGCAGGAGCATCGTAAGAAACAAGTGAGCGTGGAGGCAGAAGACAGCTCGAAAGCACCAACAGAAATTTTTGAAATGTTTTGAAACATTAATGTAATAGTTAAGAGGAAGAACACTTAGATGTTGTAAAAAGATCATGAGCGATTTGCTCTCATCTGTAGTATGTAGAGGCATTTATGCATAGTTAATGAAAGTATGTAGATTTAAATTCCAGATTAGACAGTTTAGAGCATAGGATGGAAAACCGACTATAGACACCCTCACCTTTGTATCATTGTAACATTATCAATTAGAGATCATTGAGCATAGAGAAAGGGAGAGTTGTAGCAGAGAGTTGAGAAGAAGAACCCATGTACAAAAGTTTGAATTAATGAAAAGAGCTTTGATTCAAATTCATGGTGTTATGATGCTTTTGGTGTATAGATGCTGAATGGTATGCTTATGGTTATTTATTCTCTCTGTTATGCATTTTCTTTAAGATTGTGTGAATATATGATTTCATGTTGAATGTTTGAAGTCTAAGAGAGAGAAAGAATGAGTTTAAATAGTTTCTCTTCCTAAGTGAGAAGTTCTTGCAAGGAGTGCAGTGAAATCGTTCGCAAAGAGTGCGTTGATGGAGAGATACCATTGTTATCATTCCCGTAGAAGTGTAGGTTAGGCACAAAAGCCGTGCGAGGTGTGCCCAGGCTGGTTGGAAGTTTAGAACTTCTCAACTAAGGGGTGAATTGAAGGACTGTTGTTGCAGGAGGGTGCACAGTGTCGAGGAATCAAATACTTAGAAGTATTTGAAGGGTTTCCACAAGGAGTGTGTGCAGGAGTCTTTTTGAAGACTCGCGTTTGCAGAGAAAGATCAGGAGGGTTAGTGCCTTGAAATACTTCAAAGGGAGGTGAATTGAGGTTTCTTTGCAGGAATTTGAGTTCCAGGGGAAGAACTTCGGTTATTTTCGCAGGAGTTATCAAGAAGCCAGGAGCGGTTGAAATTCTCTGTGGAGGATTTCCAAAATCATGAGGACCATAGGATCTAGGGAAGTTGCAAGGTAGTTAGAGGCAAGCAAGCTTTCCACTCTAGGATCCAAAATCAACGTGGATTGTATATTGTGCTTTGCACAAGTCGTCGGATCATTTCAGCATTTCGGGAGTCAGGAGACAGGGGAGGTAACACTTTGGGAGCGAAAGTCTCGAAAACCCGAAAGAGTGACAAGTGGAAGGAGTCTATGTCAGAGATAGGAAGTGGTTGAGTGGATAGGTGGCGTGTCCTCGTTGAAAAGGTGAAGTCAAACCCATTGACCATTTCGGGGATTCAAGGTTTGGAGACCCAAGAACTTCACATCAGGATTCGCGAAATCAGGAAGTGTGAAGTCTTAAAAAGTTGAAAAGTTCTGTTGTGGGACCAACATTGGGGAATGTGTCGAGATTCGGCATTTCGGCATTTCAGAAGATAGGAGGTTGGAATATTTGTTCCAAGATTCCTGAAATCGCGAAACGCGATAATAATTTCAGTGAATCGACATTTTGGGTTTCAGCAGTTGAAGGGTCGAGAAACTCAGAAGGAGAAGTCGTGAAATCCGAAGTTCCAAAATCATGAAAGGTGTGGTCATATTGTTTGATCGGAAGATTTGAGTTGGTGACTAGTGTTTGTTCAAAGCAGGCTCAACCCATAAGGACCCGTGGATACACTGTTGTGTGTGAAGGGTATTTCTCGAGGGGAAATCAATGAGTCAATCAGGTGCAAAGGGTAGATTAGAACGATCCTGCACAGACCTTGGACCTGAGGGTTTGGGGGTCTGCATCACGCCACATAAGTATGGCCTTTGAAAAATTATTCTTCAATGTGTAAGCAATGAACATAGTAGCCTTTTATTTAAATTGAAGTAGTGATGAGTAGAAAGAAAATCTTTTCGTCCATGTTTAAGGACACACAGGGAAAAATCGTACAAAATAAAATGAAAATCAATACTAGAGATTGGAAAATACTTTAAAAAAAAAACCGCAATGATTCTATATTGAAATAATATGGGTTACAAAATACAGTTGAGATTATTTGACACAATGATTTCGATTTGTCCTGCCACTGAGAAGAAACAATGTGCACATTCAAAATATTTGTAAAAATTGAGTTGAATATCAATTTCCGATCTTGGACTTAATTGGTGCTGCCAACTAGATCTATCCTAGTTTTTTGAATATCTTGTCTCTTCTAGATATGGATTGCTTGCAATGGTTGGTTATTCAACATTCCATTGTTTGTCAAGTACTAATTTCCCTCTGTTGTTAAAAACTTGGGGTTTAAGGTGCTTTCCTTGCAATGTTCCTGACCATTGACATCTGAGACAACTTAGAAATGTGATCCAGACCAAATTCAAAGTCAAGAGAGTCGTTTTGTGTGACATTAGCTATGGGATGGGAAAAAAATTAAAGTATGTTCTGAATACTATTCTCCCTGTATTTGATCATCTGTTTAGTTGAAAAGCATGCCTGAAGATTTGTGTGTTGTGTTGGTGGGGCTTGCAGTTTGCACAATAGGGAAGTTTGCACAGGACTTGATTTTGTTGGTAGGGCTTGCAGTTTGCACAGGACTTGGTTTTTGTCATTAATGTTAAACTTTAAAAAGACAATGGGGGAGTTTGTTGGTTAGTTTGCACAGGCACCGTGGATCAGTTTTCACAGGCACCGTGGTTCCTAATTTGGAGATTAGCATGCCTCGTGACATACCGAAACGCAAAACTACAAAGAACCCAGGAGGTGAGCCTTTGGTTATAACTTGAGGTCACATGTGAAGTGAGCCTTGGAAGAGGAGTCAACACCCTTAGCTTGAATTTCAGAGATCGGAGATTGACCAACACATGACACGTCATCCTAAGTAATGTCACTATGATACGTCACTCTGAACATGAAACTGCGAAGAACCCAGGAGGTGATCCTTTGGTTATAACTTGAGGTCACATTTGAAACAAGCCTTGGAAGAGGAGTCAGCACCCTTATCTTAAATTTCAGAGATCCAAGATTGACCAGCACATGACACATCATCCTAAGTAACGTCATTATGATACGTCACTACGAGAATTTCTATTTCGATATTTTTGCATGGTAAGCAAAAAATCCAACATCACGAAGTCTCGAATGTCAAAATACCGAAAGGGACACACGTCGGATAATTTTGGGGATCACAACTTGGACTGTCGAAACATTTCATCACAGAAACGTCGAAATGTCGAAATGCAAAAATGCCAAAATGCCGAAACGCTAAAAACTGAAATGCCGAAAGGGACTATTGTGAGTCTCAAAAACCCGAAAGGAAAAACACAGAAATCACGTCAGCCATTATATTAAGAAAAGAAGGGATCAAATTATGATTTTTTGTGGACCGCTGATCAAGATCCATTTCGGGGATCGCGACTTGGAGTGTTGAGACACTTCATCACAGGAATGCCGAAATGTTGAAATGTCGAAATGCGAAACGCTGAAATGTCGAAATGTGAAACACATTTTAGTTAAGCCTGTGGTCATAGTCAATGGGCATATGGTTTAAACACAAGTGTCTTGTTGAAGCACTTGAGGGATATTCTATGCTAAAACAAAACAAATGTATGATCATCGAATGGTGCTAGTTAAATATTTAAACTAATCATGTGGCCATTGTTCTTCTTGAGGCCTTGACCAATAATAATCACTGTAAGGTAGATATTCAATTATTGTAACTGAATATTCGAATCCTGAGGGTTTGAGTCTACGCTTTGAATGTACAGGGTAGAAATAAGTGAAATTTGGTGAGATGAATGTTGGTGCGTATGGAATTAATGGTACAACCATAGCTCTAAGGTAAAATTCATTTCTGTAAATGAATATAAAACCGAAATAAAATCATACAAGGACGGTGAAAAGAAATGATGAAGATATAGTAGAGATCAAGGGGAGAAGAATGGATTTTAATATGATTATATAAACAAAGAGGACATGAATGATAAACCATTTCCAGAGAAGATAAAGAGTTGGCTTGCAGGTTCTTAGTGACAGAGAAGGATTCCAGGGTGGTAGGGAGGAGCAATGGAATATTGTAAAAGTAACTTGTACAAGTTGGTGCTTGTACATCTGGGAGTTGTATCTTCCATTCAGTAGGTGCTGAAGAAATAGAGGTAGCAGCCTCATCTGGGTTGTAGCTCAGATAAAATAAGAATGTAAAGTGGAGTTGGAGCTTGCCTTTCATTCAAAAGAAGAAGGGGTTTTTTTTTTCCATTTTGGGTTTTCTCATGAAAAATCACTGTGTAATTGTTTCATTTATGTGATTGTATATTTATTGGTTAAATGTATTACTGCAAGTTAAATGTTAAAGGCATGATTTATTGATTAATAAGTAATCTTCTTAAAAAATGAAAGAAATTGTATACAACTGATTCACCCCCCCCTCCCCCCTCTTAGTTGACTTATCCTACACAATAATTGGTATCAGAGCAGGTTACTTCAAGATATCAGTTTAACCACTGGAATTTTTTTATCATTCATAATGGATAAGAAGTCAGAATTTAAAAAACATGGATTGCCTTTGTTTGATGGTCATAATTATATTTTTTGGAGTATCAGGATGAAGTTGTTTTTACAAACTCAAGGAGTAGATATCTGGCAGGCTGTACTAAATGAATATAAAGTCCCAGCAACCATTCCAATAGATGCTATAGGTAAGAGACTCTCTAAGAGTAATTCCAAAGCTATGTATGCAATATTAGGAGGTCTGGAAGGGTCAGAATTTGTTAAAGTTATGCATTGTGCATCAGCAAAAAAAATATGGGATAAATTGAAAAATGTATATGAAGGAGACACTAAGGTAAAGAGTGCTAAGCTACAATCATATAGAAGCCAATTTGAAAGCCTGAAAATGAAAGAATCTGAAGATATAGCTACCTACTTTCTTCGTATTGATGAAGTTGTTAATACCATGAGAGGTCTATGAGAAACAATTAATAATAATATTATTGTGGAAAAGGTACTTAGATCACTTCCTGCAAGATTTGATTCAAAAATATATGCATTAGAAGAAAGAACACATCTTGATACTTTAGAAATGAATGAATTACATGGAATACTAACAACATATGAGATGAGAACCTCTGGTGAGAATTCTTTCAGAAAAGAAGAATCTTTCAAGGTAGAAAAGAAAGATAAGAAAAAGGTTGAAGCAAAAATCAATAGTCATGAGGAGTGAGAAGGTGATGTGGAAGAAGCAAATTTTGTTAAAAATCTGAAAAAGAGGTACTGGCAAGTATAAAGGTAAGCTTCCTCTGAAATGATTTGGTTGTGGTAGAATAGGAAATTTTTCATCTAAGTGTCCTTACAATAAGTATATTGATAATGAAGAAGACAGTGATAGAAAACCTAAGGAATTCAAGAATAGACATAAGAAGTTTTTTCAAAGAAAAACTTACAAAAAGAAAAGCCTATGTATAAAAGATGACAGTGATATTTCAAGATATGGTGAGAGTGATGACAGTTCATATGTACAACTTTTTATGGTTATGGAAAAACAGGATGATCAGTTTGGTGAAGAAGAAGAAGGTGAAGTTGATCTAGAAGCCGAATTGGTAAGTGCTTTAAGTGAATTAAGAAAAGTGAGAAGGTAATGCAAACATTTTAAAAGAGAAATTGAGAATCTATAATTTGAATTACAGAAATCAAATGGTTTGATTAAGAGCATTGAAATCATGATAGTTCACTTAAAACTTAAAATAGAAGAGGCTAGAGTGACTGAAGAAGATCTAACTAAAATGCTTGCAGAAAAGGATAAGGAAAATGAAGGTTTAAAAATTGAAGTAGTCTCATTAAGAAAGAAAGTACAAGAAAATAACATGAATCATAGTTCTCAAGCGTTAGATCAAATTAGTAGTAGTCAAAGATCAATATATGATAAGACTGGAATTGGTTATAAATTTGAAGTAACTAATGGATGTTCTAGTTCAAGTGTTGAGAAAGGAGGTACAGAGGATAATCATTAGAAAATTACTACCAAGAAGATGGAATCAGAAAGGCAAGAAGAAAATCAGGGTTCAACAGTGCATAGAAGAAGTTATGGCAGACATCAAAATAGGTTTGAAGGCCAATGTTTCTTTTGTTATAAGTATGGACATAAGGCTGCATTCTATAATAGTTTTTCAAGAAAGATAAATGCACATAACAGTCATGAAAGGTCTAATTTTGAATATGGAAGAGGACATAGTAGAACTAGCCAAAATAATATAAACTGCTCTTACAATAGATTTGACACCTTAAGATATGAGATTGAATGTTACAAGTGTAACAACTTTGGGCATGTGTCAAGACATTGTCCTATGAGTTTTCAGAAATTTAATGAACCCACTTACACAGATCTGAAAACCAAATATTGGAAAAAGAAAAGTGAAAATCTAAACACTGAAAAATGCACTATAGCCCTACAAGAAGAACATAAAGTAAAATGGGTTGTGGATAGTGGATGTTCAAAGAATATGACAGGTAGAAAACAACTCTTTGTTGAACTAGATGAATAAAAAGAAGGTACAATCACCTTTGGAAATGATCAATCAGCTAGGATAGTTGGAAGAGGAACTGTATGTCTAAACAACGAGAAAATCATGGCTGAAAATGTCTTATTGGTTCAGGAAATGGAACATAACTTATTGAGTGTAAGTCAAACCTGTGATAAATGTCTATTTATGATTTTTGATTCAAAAGGATGTCAAATTAGGGATATAAAATCAAATAAACTAGTTGGAACAACGACAAGAACTTCAAGCAACATTTACATACTAGATGAAGAAAAAGAAAAATGTTGTCTTGGTAGTGAAGATGAAAGTTGGTTGTGGCACAAAATACTTGGACACATTAAATTTGAAAATCTGATTCAGTTGAATAAAAGGGAAGCAATAAGAGATTTACCTCTCATAAAGGATCTTTCAAGTTCTGTCTGCAAGCATTGTCAACATGGTAAGCAAACTAGAGTTAAATTCAAAACCAAAGAACATTCAACAACTAAACCATTGGAAATAGTACATGTTGATGTCTGTGGACCTATGAGAACAATAGGGTTAAAAGGACAAATATATTTTCTACTATTTTTGGATGACTTTACTAGAATGACATGGATGTTTTTATTGAAAAAGAAATATGAAACTTTTAGCTGTTTTCAAATCTTCAAGGAGTCAACTGAAAATGAATGTGACATGAAAATTAAATGTTTAAGATTAGATAATGGAAGGGAATTTGTGTCTAAAGAATTCAGCAGATACTGTGATGAAAATGGGATAAGAAGACATTTTTCTGTTACTGAAACACCTCAACAAAATGGAGTGGTTGAAAGAAAAAATAGGACTGTTATGGAGATGGCTAGAACTATGATCAATGAATCTAAACTAAGTAATATACTATGGCCTCAATATGTTCATACTACTGTTCACATTTTGAATAGAAGCTTACTGAGAAATAATCATTTTAAGACACCCTATCAATTATGGAAAGGAAAACCAGCTAGTGTTAAACATTTCATAATTTTTGGCAGTAAATGTTATATCAAAAGAGTTGACAAGCATTTGGGTAAGTTGGAATCTAGAACAAATGAAGGTATTTTAGTTGGGTATTCTTGTTCAAGGAAAGCTTATAAATGTTACAACTTCAGATTGAACAAAATAGTTGAAGCCATAGATGTGAAATTTGATGAGTCCTCATTTTTGAAGGCTAAATCTAAACAAAAGAATCATCAAATATATGAGATAGATGACAAGCATAAAATGAATGATGAGGTAAGTGAAACAGAAGAAACGAAGGCTGCTGACAGTGAACAATTAATTCCTACTTTGACATAGGGCACAACTCCATCCAAAAGCATGAATCCATCAAAGACTCCAAGCAAAAGAATACAGAAAATTCACCCTGAAGAACAAATAATTGGTGACATAAATGTAGGTGTTGGAACAAGAAGTAGAAGGAAAGAATCCACCTCAACTCATGAACAGGTATCTTTACTTTCTCTGATTGAACCCAAAAATATTGAAGAAGCAATTAAAGATGAGTACTAGATGAAAGCAATGAGTGAATAACTTAGTCAAATAGAAAAGAATAAGACATGGAAATTAGTTCCTAGACCTTTGAATAAGAATGTCATAGGGGCTAAATGGGTTTTCAAAAATAAGATAGATGAATAAGGTAAAATAACTAGAAATAAGGCTAGATTAGTTTGTAAAGGGTATGCACAAGTAGAAGGAATAGATTTTGGAGAAACTTTTTCTCCTGTTGCAAGAATGGAATCCATTAGACTAATTCTAGCTTATGCCAATCCTAAACACATTAAAGTTTACCAAATGGATGTAAAGTCTACATTTTTGAATGGTGATTTAGAGGAAGAAGTATATATGGAACAACCATATGGTTTTCAGGTACAAGAAGAAGAACAATATGTTTACATGTTGAAAAAGGCATTGTATGCCCTGAAGCAAGCCCCAAGGGATTACTATTCCAGATTTGACAATTACTTGAGGCAGCAAGGATTCAAGAAAGGTAACACTGATAGTAATCTATATATTAAAGAAGAAAATGATAGCCTGATCATTGTTGAGATATATGTAGATGATATTTTTGGTAGTGATGATAATAGGCTCAGTAAACAATTTGCTGAAAGTATGCAAAAAGAGTTTGAGATGTCCATGCTAGGAGAAATGAAGTTTTTCTTAGTCTTGCAAATTACTCAATCTGATAAAGGTATTTCCATTTCTCAAACTAAGTATATCAATGAAATGTTTAATAAATTTTAGGTGGAAGATTCTAAACCAGTTGGCACTCCCATGGTTACTGGTTGTAAATTAAGTAAGTTTGATGATACTAAAGATGTTGATCAGACAATATACAGATCTATGATTGGTAGTCTTCTTTATGCTACAGCTACAAGACCTGATATTATGCACACAGCTTGTCAAGTTGGCAGGTTTCAAGCTTCACCAAAAACTTCTCATCTACTTGCTGTCAAAAGAATTTTCAAATATTTTAAGGGGACAATGGAGTATGGTTTATGGTATCCTACAGGTAATCAGCTTGATTTATATGCTTTCGTTGATGTTGATTGGGCAGGTTGTGTTAATGACAGGAAGAGTACTAGTGGATCAACATTTTTTCTTGGAGGATGTCTTGTAAGTTGGTCAAGTAAAAAACAATCAGCAGTGTCTCTCTCTACTACTGAAGAAGAATACATTGTAGCTGCAACTTCTTGCACTTAGGTTCTATGGATGAAACAAATGATGGAAGATATACATATTCATTATAATGAACCTATACCTATCTTCTGTGATATTACCAGTGCAATTAGTATTTCTAAAAATCCTATTATGCATTCTAAAACAAAGCACATTCCCATTAAATTTCATTTTCTAAGAGAGCAGTTTATGTCTAAAGTTATTAAAGTGGAATATGTTGGCACAAAGGGTCAGATAGCAAATGTATTTACTAAACCTTTATCTAAAATGCAATTTGAAAGTCTCAGGGATCAATTGGGGGTTTACCCTCTCTAATTTCATTTCATTCTCAAAGATTGCACGGGCTTCATTATAAAATCAATCTGCATAGGTTGATTGACTATTATTGATAGGGGGAGTTGCTGCTAAGATGATACATCTTTGCAAGTGATTTTCTTTGCTCAGGGGGAGTATGGTTGATTCCTTTGCCATAGATGTCAAAAGGGGGAGAAGATATTTAAAGTTTTCCATCAATGCCAAAGGGGGAGTTTGTTGGCAGGGCTTGTAGTTTGCACAATTTGCACAGTAGGGAAATTTGCACAGGACTTGGTTTTGTTGGTAGGGCTTGCAGTTTGCACAGGGAAGTTTGCATAGTTTGCATAGTAGGGCAGTTTGCATAGGACTTGGTTTTTGTCATTAATGTCAATATTTAAAAATCCAAAGGGGGAGTTTGTTGGTTAGTTTGCACAGGCACTGTGGATCAGTTTGCACAGGCACGGTGGTTCCTAATTTGGAGATCAACATGCCTCTTGACATACCAAAATGTGAAACTGCGAAGAACCCAGGAGGTGAGACTTTGGTTATAACTTGAGGTCACATGTGAAACGATCCTTGGAAGAGGAGTCAGCACCCTTAGCTTGAATTTTAGAGATCGAAGATTGACCAACACATGACACATCATCCTAAGTAACGTCACTATGATACATCACTCCGAACGTGAAACTGCGAAGAACCTAGGAGGTTATCCTTTGGTTATAACTTGAGGTCACACGTGAAACGAGCCTTGGAAGAGGAGTCAACACCCTTAGCTTGAATTTTGGAGATTCAAGATTGACCAGCACATGACACGTCATCCTAAGTAACGTCACTATGATACTGTAACATCCCGCTCTGGCGCACTTACCTAACTTATTCTTTGAGGACACTTGCTCGCAAGTGATCTGGATTTATATGATAAAACTTTTCTTTCATTTTGATGCATTGAGTTATATGACAGGAGGTTTTTACTACCTTGGTGTAGACAGGTGCTGCTGACTCAGTTTCTTTGAGTGTGCAGGATGTCAGACCTGGAGGATGCAGAGGCATCGGTGGAACTCCCTTGGACTCCGGATTGAGTCAGGGAGTGGGGTATTTGAGTTGTTTCGTTTACGATGATATTGTTTCATTTTGATGAT